>JAUBOD010000314.1:3756936-3767774 GCA_032353885.1 Nothura maculosa | reverse complement strand
GGCCAGGGCCAGGGCCACATCCACCCGCTGGATGTGGTCACTTCATAAGCTGAACCGATGCCTTCCATTTCACCTCAAGTTTCCCCTTTGTGAAACTTCCTAACCTCGTGTTCTTTCTCATCACACTCTGTCCCTCATTTCTGAACCCCCCTTTATCCCCTGCATCCAGGCTCAGTTTCCCCCTCTCCCAGCACTGCTTTTCCACACCCTGGGACACAACCCGTGGTGCCTATGTTGGCTGTGCAGCCAACAGCCCCAAGTGCTGCGAGTCCCCGTGGACCTGGAGGCAGCGCCGCTTCCCAGCGCCCCATCCCAAGGACCAGGACCTCTGGCTCCATCCACAGGCGGGAAGCGATGCTGGTGATGTGGCTCGGGCACCACAGTGAAGGGCCCACAGCCATGGACAGACACCAACTCCGTGCTACCGGGACTCAGCGTGCCCACCCTTCCCAGTCTGGTGCCTGGGTTTAAGCATCACACAGTTTATCATCCCCAGAAGAAAGATCCCTTTCAGATACTAGCGAGCACCTTTCCCACAGGTATCAGATCCCCACACAAGGCAGGGAGAAACCATGTGGTTTCTCCCTGGTCATTTCCCTTCTGTCAAAGGCTTGAGCACATAGAGAGCAGGTTTGAGTGAGCCACCATAGCCCTGGAGACACTGCTAACGAGAGAGCAACTTGTCCCCAACTCCTCCTGCTTTAGCAAGGCCTTGGGGCTCCGTGGGGCTGCCAAAGGCCTAGGGGCTCCTCAGGGCCCTCCTGAGACCTTGGAGCTCCTCGGGCCCGTCAAGGCCTTGGACAGCCCTCTGGTGGCCACGGGAACCAGCTCCTTCTTCCCCAGGAGGAGCTCCCGGCCCTCAACTCGGCCCCATCTCCACCAGGTTTCCCCGCATGTTTCGGATGTTTCTCACACTCCTAACACAGCTTCACCAGAGAACAAAGGACACTGTAGGCCCAGCTCTAGGCCAAGTGCATACGTAGCCGTATTTCACACAGTAACGGTGAGTGCAAGCTCTAGCAAACTGGGAAGCTGCTGTACGTTCAAACACTTCTGTTACTAAAGTAGCTCCAGGGGATCTCCTTGCCAAAGACATCTTCTGAAAAGAGCTATTAACTCTCTCCAAATCACTATTTTATACATACACAGTTTACACACACGCAGCCCTAGGTTTTTCTCAGCTGTGCAAATTAGACTTTATTAAGCTAACCTAAATTTACTCTCCTCAAGTACAACGAGCTAATGGTGCACTGAAAGCATAAACAGATTTTTCACTAGCGCATGGGGAACATAATTGTAACCGTTACGTTTCTGTGTGTGAGAGCTCCACATTGAAAGGAAGGCTCAGAACTGACTTGCAGGCAATTTCCATGATCGAGACATTCAAAACTGGTCTTCAAAGCAAGATGAAGTATTTTTCATGGTTACAAAAAGCTAAATTAATGCGTGACAAATCTAATACGTGGATACTATGGAGGTATACAATTTTTAATTATGAAACATCAACAAGCCTATTCCCCCTCTTTCTTGAATATGCACTAACAATTTTACTTCAAATCCAAGCAGTAAGTTCGGTATCCATTAATCAATGTGTCTACAAGCCAATTAGATACTCATTGAAATGCAAATGGCGAGAAACAAGTTATTTAATCTACTATATAGTAATGAACCATTCCATCTGAATTTGTTACTTATTGAGGTGTTAAATATGAAAGCTATTTGCACTTAAATGAAATTCTGCCTCCTTTCCCACTGGAAATCTCAAATTCCTGGTTCAATGGATATAATCAACTTTCAAAAAGGTTAAAGTCACACTTTTGGCATTTAAATACCTGACAAAAATTTGCTAGAAGTCTCTTACACGGGTTAGATGCTGATACAGTCACTATGGTAAAAGAAGCACGAATTCTGAACTCCTGTCCTTAGAGGCCGAGATTAGCAGTGCACATGTGGCAGGCGAGGCGCAGCAAGGCCAGGGCCGGACCCCAGCACCTCCAGCTCTGCTCCTGGCACAGGGCCCTCCTGTTTCTCCTCAGACAACTGCCAGCATTTTGTGTCTGGGAGACAGTGTCTCCTGCTCGATTTTTTATGTGCTTCTTTGATTGACCTCGCCTGAAAGAAAGAGCTGCAATCTAACACACTGCAAGACTTCTCACTCCATTTTCTCAAGTATCATTCTACTACGAAAATGGCTCTTTAAAATTGTTCAGTTTGCGTTTCTGCATCTACAGATGTAGATGTACATCTCTCTGCTCCATTTACACTTTTTTTAACTAAAAATTCTGCTAAAAAAATTTAAAAGTTCTGGCCTTATGATGTAACTCTGTTTTTTTTTGACACTGTGTAATAACTGAGAACAAAACAGACAAGCCACTATTTTTTCACTCATATGGAACCTTTATCTGTGATTTAGGCTCAAGGCAGCACCCAGATGCTCCTCTGCACCAAATCATGCCCTTGGTGGCACCTCGACAGTTACAGGAGGTTCATGGGGCTTGCACAGGATGGAGGCTACTGTAGCTCAGGGCAAGGGCACGACAGGCTCAGGGGAGCAGTAATTGAAGGAGCCCCTTAACGAAGGGCCACGCTGCCTTGCCCGGCCATAATCTTGGTCTGCAGCAGGTCAGCTCTGCCTTCCTGTCCTTTGTTGCACAGGGCTGCTCTTTGAGCAATGAGCTTCCTAATCATCGGCCCCTCCTCAACTTTTCCTTCCTTTCCCTACTCAAAGGCAACATCACATTTGCTTGTGCATTTGCTGAACGCTTACACATGACTAGGAAGATGGAGCACGCAGCTTTCGGATGTCTGTGTCACAGCTGAGCAGAGCCAAAGATTATAAAAATAAAAAGCAATTAAAAAGACAAGTCCTCCATAACTGTACGTGTTTACAAGCCTAGTTACAAAACAAGGACAGAGATGCAGGCTGAGGCCACGCTGCTCCGAACAGCAGTAGCAAGAGGCCAACTCAGTTGGCACTATTTAGCAAACTGTTTGTATGAACTATCTGGCTCTCCAATTCCCTTTTAAGTCAACATGACGAGGGAATTATATCATCACACAGGGAGTATTCAGCACACTGCAAGATAATATTCAATCTACTATAACTCGTGTTTCCTGTAAATTTAATTCAGAATATGTAGGAAAGCTCAGCAACAGAATTTTATTTATGAATTTCATTTATGAAATCTTATGCTCTGTAAATAACTCCTAATCACTCTGAAATTATTACAAACAAGCTTTCAATAACTAGTAAGAAATTTACTTAAAGCATATTGCCAGGAAATCAGTATATTTACCTCAGTACCTCAGTTGAGGACTGTAAGTGACTGTTCAAATGAACGAGAATTGATGTGGAACAAAAATGTTTATGGCAGAATATATTTCACGTAATGTTACATTTTGGCAACAACAAGTGCGTTATTACTTCAAGAAAAGCTCGGTAAAGCAGGAGTCGCTCCCATGTGGCAGAGCAAGGACTATTATGTTACATGGTTTTACTGGAGATAATTCCTTAGCAAACCAATCAGACCACATAATAACAGCAGTCTAACACCAACTACAGGCCCTCGGAGACCAGCTTGTGTGTGGCCCTGATTTCATGGGCTTCTTTACAACAGATGTGTTGGATGAGGGTAGTGTTACTTCATATATTAGCTCGTGTGCTTCTTAAACTAATACTGCTCTTTGAGCTAAGTTCTAGCTCTACTCTTAGAGACTGTCTGGGCCTTCTGCAAGCAGATGATAAAGCTCAACTCAAACCATCCACACCTTCATGCAGGCAATTACAATTCCTCAGTTTCTAAACTTTTCTAGCAGTATTGATAATCTCTTAAAGAGCTATCAACAATCTATTTTCAAGTCAGGCTTAAAAATATCCATCTACAAAAAAAAATAAAATCATAGATAAATCTTGTGAAACAAACAAATAAAAGTCCCAAAGAGCAACATTTTAAAGGTCTATTCATTTCCCTGTTTGCTCTGCAATGACCTTACAGGCCAGAAACTGCATTTTCATAGAACAATAAACTAAAGCAAAACCCTGAAACTCTCCTCTGTGATGCATGCTGAAAAAAAGCACAGTACTTGAAACCATTTCAGGATTAAACAGGAAACAATCAGCTGGATGCCAAAGGAAGGACCTCGCCCTGTAGCTATTTATTTATAAAGCTCAGAATTGATGGAAAGCTATTTCCTAAATCTGTTCCACACTAAACTTATTGCTCCATGCAAAACAGGAAGGGTGAAGTTTACCCACAGAAGACTCTGTCTACGTTAATTCTCTTGTTAGAAAATTTTTAATAATCTTCAGTCAGCATGTCCACTGATCCTAAATAAAAGCAATATCCACTTAAGCTTCACCAGAATGGGCTGTGTATTAACAGCAATAACTACAAACAAATGCTTTTATATGAGTGTGGTAGTTTAAAATCCACACATATCCGCTGTGCTGCAGTCAAGATCAGCAACTGTCCATGAGGTTTTTTATTAAGAAGTGTCTTGTGATTATTTAGCTTTTCCCTTCCACCAAATTCTTGATGCTTTCAACTTCAACAAACATGCTCAGCTGTCAATGTTCCCCGTTGGAGCACCCTGCATTGAGGAGGCTTATTTTTGGTCGATGGGCAAGAGAGAATTTTATCCTAAAAGTGCCAATCATTTTTTTTCCACAGCGTAAGTGAGCAGCAAGAGAGGAAAATAAAGAATCTCCATTTTCTAGTTATTAAAGAGCAGCTCTTGTAAGTCTCCTAATAGCTGAAAGTGTGTTGTCACTATTTAATCAAAGTTAGCAAACTTAGGATTTTAAGCAGCAGCCCTTTAATGAGGACACCTTCTCACTATCAGGATGCCTAAACAGCAACTTCCTCACTCTTCTTATAGCTGGGCTGAGAGGGAGCTAAGGCAGGTTTTGATATGCATGCCAAAGTCTTCTTTTTTTTAATCACCCATCACATATGTAGTGTAAGGAAAACACCACGCACAATACACACTGTATGCAATGAACTACCACTGCTTTTTTAATGGGAAAGAAAAAGCAACAGCTGCAAGAAAAACAATTACTTAGATTACCAACATTTTATTACACAGTTTATGTTAAACCTCAAGGTTTCTGAAAGTTTAGAATTACTTCACACATTATATTAGCCTCACAAATCAGTTTTATTGGTGCCTTAATTATTAGTGCCTTCTTGCATGTTCTAGTCAGAGTCGTGTCTCTAAGCCTCCAAAAAGTGACTCTCACTGTTTACCTAACTACTCATTTCAAATATAGCATTTAATAAAGCAAAATGTGAAACCAAACCATGATTTTGACGGCTTCTCCAGTGAGGTTCCCCTGCTTGTGCATGGATATCCAAGTGCAGCTGTGCCTGCTCAGGAGACTATTCCCCCTTGCCAGCTGCCACCATCAGAAGCCATCACTCCATCGTAGCCATGCCCCAGCACTATGCAGGACTGCTCTGCAGTGATTTATTTCCCCCCATTGATTTACTTCTCCCCAGATCAGCCCCATTTGGTCATGTGCTAGGGATGAGCTGGGCCATAGGGCGGCATTCCCTGCAATGGGGGGAGAGCAGGTGCAGGTACCACCGGAGCAGCCAGGTCCCTGCAGCCTCCCTAGGGTGTTCGGGCTCATTGGGGACCAGGCAGAGGGCACCTGCACAGCACAGCAGGCACCGTCCCTCGCACAGGACACTTCCCAAGCAGCACAATCCCACCTGCTGTCTCCCATAACAGCCCTGGGAGGATCAGCAGAGTCGCACGATCGAGCTTCTTCTCTCCCTGCAAGTACATTCCTTCCTTCTGTAGTTTTTCTTTTGCATTCAGCACTCAAATTATTTCTCTTTCTGCAATGATTCCCACAATTTTATTTATCTCCACTTCAATTCACAAGGGTAAATCCTACCTATCCACAAGCAGTAAAATAAAAAGCATGCCTCTACAGAAAAAGCCACAAGGAGAAAAGACTCAGTCTCTTATGGCTAGTAAATCATATATCTTAGGTCAGTAGTTACCGACTTGTGGTCGATGGCAACGTAGTAGGAGCTCTGCTTTTCCTCAGCAGATACACCATTGACTGTGTCCACACGACTTTCAATTAGGAGAAATTATAGTCCATAGGAAGTATTGAGGAATGACAGTTATTAGCTGGTCGAAAAAAGCTTGGGAATCATATATCTTTTCATTATGAAATACTCTTCCACGTGAAACACTCACTATTTTTTTTTTATTTTAAAAGATCTCCCGAGCTCTCCATCTCTATTTGCTTGTTTATTAGTGAGATAGCTAAGCAGCCCCTCAGCAGCAGCCCTGCTCCCCATCACGCTCATTAAAGGAGCGTCTGTCCCGCTCCATCCAGCGTCCCCGAACATTTTCCAGACGTTGTCTATGGGGTGAACAGACAGAGGACAGATCCGGGGTGAACTTGGCGAGCTATGTGAGCACAGCCATGACTTTTTGAAGTGTTCACTTGTCTTCAGGTTCTGGCAGGCACTGAACAGCTTTGATTCTCTCAGGGCCTGCTTTCAGTCAGTCCTTATGGAAAGTATTACGACCTGTGTAAGAAGGCTGCATCATCAAACAAGGCTTCTTATGTTGCTCAGCTTTAGACCTCCACTCCTCGGGTAGCTAACAGCAGCCCCTGCGAGGTCTGAGGCCAGTACACGTTTGAGAAGGCATCATGCAACAAATCCACTACTGCAGCACCTAACTGAGATGTTTCTGCTATCCAAGAGAGAAAAATTGCAGAAGAGAGTTTAATACTAGAGCTCTAGACCTTAATGTTCTTGGATTTATTTCCTGGGATATCTTATTTACTCTTACTGTAAAATAAAGGGGCTGTTAATGACACAAATAGCTTTTCTATTTTTATTTTATTTTAGATTCGTAATAATGATAACGCATCTAGTAAACTAACGTATTAGTCAGTAAGAAGGGATTAATGTAAATTAACCTGCTGCCCAGCAACTCAGGCAGGTTTCTGCAAGCCACAGAGCTCCGCGGAGCGTCACGAGCAGCTCCATGCGCTGCAGTCACTTGGGGCCTGCAGTGAGTTCTGTCCCTGGTCAATATTCCGGCCTGCAGAACTTGAACAAGTCACACAGAGAAGCCAGGCTGTGACTCTGATCCTTACCGCAACTAACACTCTATAAAATTTCCAAGTATCACCAACACCTCGATGATTAAGAAGACAATCTCAAGACTCAAGAAATCTGTTAACATTGGCAAACTTAACTTATTTTGTCACATTAACCTTACCTTTAGATAAAAGGGTTAGGATACTCTAGCAAAATCCACCTTGGGCCAGACACCAAGACAAGGCAATTCAGGCCATACAGTTAAAATCCAGGGAAAGAATAAGCAGCTGTAAGAAAGGTGGGGTTTAACGAGAAGTGTTAACAGTACCAGCTCCTTCTGTAATAGAATTAACTTATTCTGAACAATACTTTGATATTTCTAATAGTTATGCAATATTTTTATAGTTATGCAATATTTTATGGTATATCTTTCTTCACTGCAAAGATAGCATTTATCAAAGCTATAGGAATTCTTGATAATTGTTTCACTTTTTCCTGCCAGCTGAATAATCCCTTACAGTCCACTAGACATTTGCTTAAAATTTAAGGTAAAATGGCCTGAAAATACATTTATTCTACTTTTGATTTATTTATATATTTTTCTTTTGCTTTTTTATAATCACAATACTTTAACATATTTATGGTCTTCCACAGCAGGATTGGGGGGCAGGAATTTTGGATTATTCACTGCACTAATACGGAGGCAATACAGCAGAAGATAAAGAACCAGACAATGAAATTGGAAACCATGAAGCTAAGTACGAAAGCACTTACTGAATGGGCTGTACGGCTACAATATAAATAAACCTCTTTTAAAGCTATGTATCTAAACAGAGTAAGAGTTCTTACTGATAAAGCCTACTGATGCTGGAGTGATACAGCGTGTTTTGGATAAGAACAGCATGGAAAGAGTGCAATGAAGTTGCTTTTGATAAGCAGAACTAAACAGTTTACTGCCCAAGATAAAAATAGGTTGCAAAAGGTCAAACACTTTAATGCAATAGCCAAAAGAAACAGGACCGAGCCATTTACCTTTTAACCTTACTTCACACAAGATTACCATGTGCTTGCAAAGATACAGAATAGACAGGCGTTATTTGCACAAACATATCCTGAAAAATAAGGCATTCCTCACTTTGTGCAGCTTTCCAGATTTTTTTTTTTTTTAAACACACAAAATAATTTACGCTAATCAAGATCTGGCTGAACTGCTGAACTGCACTGCCTGGAAACAGAATGAAATGAGGGGAAAGAAAATGTAGTGATTTAGAACAGACCAAGCCAAACCTAGCAAAGTTGAGCACAATGAATATGAATGACATTTTCCCACTTCATTCAGAAATTCCAGGGAGCTCTTTGGTTTTTAAAATCGAATAAGGTTATAAACATTGCAGACTTTCTATATCCAAATCACCAGGTGGTATTTCAAGGCTCACTATCCACAAAGGGCTGTTTTGCATGCTACCCAAAGGACACTTTACTCAAATGTAATAGAGAAATTAATGGAAGATTAATTAAAGAGGAAATGTAATAGAGACTGTATGGAAGAAGAATAGGATTTGTTTCAATAAACAAACAAACAAACAAACACCACTAAAACACACGCTGCCTTCTGTAGGTTAGGTCAGTAACTTACACTCAGACTTACAGTGACTTACCCGCTGTTGCTTCCCATTCTTCCAAAGCACTGAAACCAGGGCTCATAACTATTAACTACTTTAATATCACCCACACTGACTTGCTTCATCTTCCCTCTTTTTCACATTAACCTGATCTTTGTTCTCCTTAGCTCTTTAGGCTCCACAGATGGCTAACACATAAGGAAAGGCTACAGGCATTGCTACCATCACTCCTATTTCACCCATGTCTTACCTTGACTCCAAGCCTGCACTCAAGCTTGTTTTATAGCCTAACTTCTTGAAAAAACAGAAATTTATTGAAAAATATTTCATGCCAACTGAATTATTTAAATATGTTTGTACTGTCTTTTTATTAAAAAAATAGGAACAATTTAGGAATTCATATTTCATGCATTGCTATCAAAGACTAAAGCAAAGCCACATGGTCTTTTTTATAACTAAACGGATGTGTTATTTAAGGAACAGGAACAAGCACTGCCCACTGTACACACGTGTGCACGGCTCTTTCTGAACTTGCATTTAACACATGCAGAGCAGCTTTAAAGGACACAGTAAAAAGCTATTTGCCCTTTAAAAAGATTAAAAGCTACCCATGCATCCTGAGCAACCCCTACTGAAATGAATCACGAAAACATCAGTGAAAACTTGTAACCTTACACACACAAAACCTTACCTGACATCAGATACTTGGGGCACGGAGTCAGTTAACCTGCTGCGACCTTGCCCCTTTTAAAACCTCCCTTGATCCACAACAGATGTCAACAAGCCCATCGCGTCAGCCCCCAGACCGCTGCATGTCTTAATATACATCTTCAGCTGATAGATTTTTCAAGAACAGTTGCAATTTATAGAACACTTAGTCAAAGAGCCCCAAGCTGAACAAAACTGAAGCCTCTCACAAGGTTTCTCAGAGAAATAGGTATGAGCCGCGTTCCTGTGAACAACCTGGACTGGCAGAAACATCCCAGATCACTTCTAATAAATGGGCTAGAAGTGATCAAACCTTGTCCTTCGCAAAGGAGGCAGGATCATTTTCATGGGAAATACAAAGGTTATAAAAAATGAGCAGATTGTCCTACACAGAAAAACAGGAGAGAAATGGGAGCGGGCTGGAACGCAGATGCTGCTCTCTTGGAAGTCTCCTACGCACAGCGCAGGTCCAAGGCAAAGAGGATTTTTGCATTGAGCTGTCACAATTACATGTAAAATGTCTCAATTACATGAAAATGTATTTGATTCAGTTTACACATTGCAAAGAGGGAGCTCTAGAGGACAGTCTAGAGTCCTCTAGACTGTTCTCTAGAGGAACAGTCTTAAAACACGTTTTCCCTGATGACTTTTTCTCAGGTCATGAAAGACAATATGATCAATGTGACACTTCAAACTGAAGATCCTCTCCCCTCTGTTTATTCTCCAAATTGTGGCTGATAAACAAGGTAGAAAATTCACACACAGACCAAGAATGCATTTGTTTAAACTCATTTTAAAAAATCTGTCTTACCAAATCAAGTATAAATTAGTATATCACATATAATCACATGTGGATGAGTATGTTAATGATTAACTCAATGCTTTTTGTTTGTGTGTAAAATGCACAACCATTTTCCTGTGTATTTACCAGTGCACAGATGATAACTGTCACCTTTGGAATGCAGATGCAATTCTCAATCCATACGGAGCTGGTGAGAATTGTAAGTCCAATAACTTTGTGGTGTGTATTAGGAAACATTTTGCTGTGCTATTAAAAGCACATACCATTTAAAAGTGCCCAAAGAAAATGATAGCCTAAACCAAGTGAAGGGTGAGTCAAAGAGCTCTGCAAAGCTCAGAGTTAACAGTCAGGTGTCCTGGGGATTTTTAGAAACTCCAAGGCAGAGAGAGAACATTAACTGACCTTAGTGCAACAGGAAGCAAAATCCCAGAGTTTGTCTTTGCTTCTGATTTCAGACTCTCGACCACAGAGCTTGGTCCTTATGGGGGCTTCAACCACCCTGCTGTCTGCTGGGATAACCACAGAGCCAGGAACAGTCAGTCCAGGAGGTTCCTGCAGAACAGTGCAGACAACTGCTCGATGCAGGTGGTTGAGGAGCCCACAAGGGAAGGTGCTGCTAGACCTGGTAACCTG
>JAUBOD010000314.1:3739042-3750719 GCA_032353885.1 Nothura maculosa | reverse complement strand
GTAGCCAGGGCCAGGGGGTGAGAGGAAACCCTGCACGCTGCAGAAAGTGCCACCATCTAATCATGACAGAAACCCCAGGGCACTGCCTTCCTTAAAAACAGGGCTTTCTTAAGTGAGGATTAGCAGTGAGGAGCTTCACTCTGGACCATCAGCCTTTTTGCTCTGTCAGGACAGCATCTCCAGCAATGAGAGTCCCATTAGAAAATGTTCAGTGCACGTACTGGCAATTCAGCTATGGCCACATGAATCTTACTGGAAAAAGAGATCTGAATAAGCACAAGGACAAAGCATAATTCTAAATCTTCTGAAACATTTTTCTCTTCATTTAACTCCTAAAACTTTGCTGGTTTACTCATTTAACTATAACTTTGAGGCCAGAGTTCCCAGTAAGTGGCCTGAAACTGTGGAGGAATCACACAGTGGATGTGGGATGAGAAGATGGACAGTCTTTTGACCCAGCCACACAACCTCGGACCTGCTCTCCATGCATCTTAGCTGTGACCTTTCAAATGCAAACTATGAAATGTCTGATTTTCAGCATCTTCCATTAAAAAAAAGAAGGAAAAAAAACTTAGCAGCAAGGACAAGTAAACGAGCAATTAATCTACCTGTTTGCACATTCTGAAATATTATTCTGCTGAACCTTTTAAAATATCATTGCACTGAAAACACCCAGTCAGCAGTAATTAAGCAGGCCTAGTGGTAAGCAGTAATATCCAAAACAAGCATACAAGAAAAAAGGCCAAAAAAAAATTCCTACATTTCCTTCTTCAATTCCAGAGCTCTGGGATAATGGAAGAATGGACATCCAAGTGCCAGATCTCATTCAGAAATTGAGACGTTTGATTTATTTTTTTCTCCAAAATCAAGGAAAGTACCTGGCTTATTTCAGGAAATTACTCTTTAGAAAATAACAGATTTTTTGAGGTAACTTATGTCACTGAAAGTTGCCCATGCGAGGTTTAGGAAGCTGGACACATAAGGATGTGCTCGTTAGCACAGCGTGGCAGACCTGATGTCTAGACAAGATAAGCAGCAGGCTTCTTGGAGCACCCTTCAGGAATGCCTGCTCCTCGGGCCCACGAGGGAAAACAAAGAGATTCCCTTTTGTGCAACCCTGACAGCGAATTGCTCCAATGTGGATATAACACCAGGGACATAATTACCATTAAACCAGAAAGAAATAAAATCAGCACCTGACGTGCTAAAAGCATAAGCTGATCCTTAACGCTATGTAAACAAAACCAGCTCCAAAACAATATGTTCATATTACATGCTGTTGGATTAAAATGAAAAGGTGCATGATGCTGGGTAGGAGGGCCAGCAGCACAGCACCATCCACAGCTGCCGTTCAGGTCCAGAGCCTACAGGCGGCTGCAGAAAACCTGGCTTTGGAAGGGGATAGCAGCAGGAGCCGGGACCGGCAGCAGGAGCCGGGGCCGGCAGCAGGAGCCGGGACCTGCAGCAGGAGCCGGGACCTGCAGCAGGAGCCGGGACCGGCAGCAGGAGCCGGGGCCGGCAGCAGGAGCCGGGGCCGGCAGCAGGAGCCGGGGCCGGCAGCAGGAGCCGGGGCCGGCAGCAGGAGCCGGGACCGGCAGCAGGAGCTGGGGCCGGCAGCAGGAGCTGGGGCCGGCAGCAGGAGCTGGGACCGGCAGCTCCCGGTGGGCACAGCAGAGCGCCCCAGGCGGCAGCGACGCGGAGCCTGCGGCGCTGGAAACAGGGATTATCCCGAGAGCAGGGATGGGAACAGTCACAGCCACGTATTATCTGTGTGTGTGTTATATTATACTAACAATATGTGGTCAATGACTAATAGGCACCATTTAAGATCATGTTGCATTTCAAGGCTGCATTTGGTTGCTGTGTCACTGCAACTTAAAAGAATGGATTGATAGATCACAATAGAACCAAACATCAGCAATAAATAAGAGACTGAGATGGAGTTATGGAAGAAACTCACCCATAAGAATATTTCATTCGATTAGCTAAGGGCTGTTTGCTTCTTTCTTAAGAGAAATGATATCCTATTCCACAAGGCCCCCTTCCCAGGTGCCCAGGCTGGCTGGAGCATTCAAATCACACACACCTAAACAAAATTTACTTTTATATCCTGACAGCTACACAAAGATTGTGAAATAAGGTGAATTTTCATGAAGTTTACAAAACAATCATGACATTTACATTTATATCATAATGTTAAACTTTCTGGAATTCAATATATTGCTGAAGTTGCAATTAATTACTTTTAAACATCTACCTGAAAAAAAATTCTAGGTTCTAGGTCTAGCATTAATTTAATTGGTTAGATCAATAATCTCTCTAGATAGATAGATAGACAGATATAAGGATTTTGACTTTTCTTCAATCAGTTGACTAAAATGTCTGGAAAACGTGTTTCATTCTAAAAAATCTTGTTTTACCTTGTGGAAGGTGAGAGCTTCAATATTCAACTCATCAACAGGAGGAACTGGTTCTACGTCTACGAAACCAAAATCTTTAAATTATTCCTCAGGCTATTCTGAGATAAGCTCCTAAAAGTTCTCTGTTTTGCAGAGCATAAACTCAATCTGTTTAGAGAGAAGTGCCAGCTCTCCAAGAGATAAGAGGAATGTCCTTCACGAGATGATCTAACGTTACTAAGCCCAAGTGCTCATGAGCCTTGACTTTATGGCCCATTCCTAGGAGTTGGAAGCAGACCTTTCCCAGAAATGAGCTCAACACCCATCTATCAGCACAATAGCCACAACTGCTGTTTTCTCCAGATCTGCCCCTTTTCTTCTTCAACACTGTCACTTTGTGCGTTTTAAAGAGTCACAAAATTATCTCCTTGGCAGTAACTGATTCCCTGTACAGCCCTGTACAGGCTGCCAGGCACAACCCACAGTCTGCAAAGTGGGAAACACACAGAATTACATAAAATCATCATTAAAAAGTTGAACCACAAACAACCAAGCAGGAATCTGCATCAAAGTGTTAAGGAAAAGGAATGGTGTCAGAGCACAGGAAAGGGGCCTGCAGGCGATGCCATAATGGCCACTGGAATTAAGGAGGGAAATAGAGCCCTCAAACGAGCTTCCAAGGATTATCCAGGACAAGACCAGGGAGCTATTTTTTCTGAAATCAGAAAGCTATGAGGAGGAGAAGAGATAAGTGATCTGATAAGTGATTTCCTTTGCACATACTGTCAGCATCTGAAAGCAGAACAAGTTTGAATCAAGTCACCTCTCCCACTCACACAGAAATTTTAAATGCAAGTCTCCAGATTTGAACAAAATAGTCCTAAAAAAAAGAAAAGTCAGAGCGCTTTCCTCCACAACCTCCATTTCAAAAGGACATAGAGGTAAAACACAATAATTTCATTGCTGATGCATGAAAACCAGTAGGTAACTGTAGATATTTTGCTTAACCTGCAGTCATGATATTAAGGACTAATTGATAGATTGATAGATGAATAAATTTCCAGTGAACTTCCTCAAAGGCTCAAATTTATGAGGAAGAGTACCAGAAATCTCACTTCATATTAAATAAATCTGCAAGTATTCAAGAAGGAACAGACTAGAACATTTTCAAGCACAATAAAATGATACATTAGACAATATCCCACCCTCAGCCAAATATAAAATGTTGCAATCAAAGCAAAATCTCTAAGTTCTTATTTTTAAGAGTTCAGCTCCATGTTTTAAGTAGGCAATTTAAGAGCATTACAGTGTAAAAGTAAATTCATTCAATCTCACATAAAACCATATTTTAAGTGTATTTCAAGTATTTGTGGTATGGCTGAATCTGAAACAATTATTCAAAGAAATTTTTTGAATTGAAAAATAAGTAATTATGCCACATATGTTACCATTAATTCCTGTGTATGGAAGTATTTCATACTTCTTCAGTAATATAGAAGTATTAAATAGGGTAAGATGCAATCTCAGGGGATCAAATAATATTACTATTATGCTCCAAGGAGAGCAAGAAAGAAGATACGAGCTTAGTTCTGGGAGAGGACACACACCAGTGCCCCAGAGCCTGCCGGACTCACCTGCTCGATCTCCTTGGTCTTGGCTGCGATGGCCTTTGCTCGGCCAACGTGGCCGTCCTCATACAGCTCCGGACTGTCCGTGAGAGTCGCTTCCGTCTCCTCGGCTTGTTCGACGTACAGGGGAGCTGAAGAGCCAGCCTTCAAGGAAAAGATTTTTCACATTTTGGAGAGCGAAATAAAGATCTCAAGATGGGAGAAGAAAATACAAACAGCAAAAATGGTTATTCAATTAGATATAACTTTGCTCGTCAAGGCTGTTAGTGGAATATCACTGCAGCAGCTACAGGTAAGGGATTTAGAATCCATAGGTAAAGTGACATCATGAAAAAATGGGACTCAGTCTTTAAAGGTGGGAGAAGAATGATGTTGGACAACCTTTATTTGCTCCTCCTTGGCAAAGGACTCAAATAGGTGATATTTGCAACACCAGCAAGCAATAAAACCAAAATAAGAGTGGGATTAACTTTCTGGGAAAGAATAAAAGGAATTAAAATCATAGATAAATAAAAACCAAACTAGAAGGCCGCCAAAAAGAGCTCAGCTCAGCTCAACATTCAAACTCACAGGCAAAACAACAGAATACAGTTAGATACTGAACTGCAAAAACAAATGCCCACTTAGAGGCTTCCTAATACTGTGAAAGAGATCTCAGGACTACCAACATTGTATGAGGCTTCCTTCAAGGGAGAAATAAGCTCGTGCCCTTGTCTCAGACTAGGCCAACTCCCACTTCAAGGAGATGGAAAAAGAAAGAATTACTACAGCATATTCAAATGCAGTACTACACAACAGTAAAACAGTCAAAAGACTTGAGAAGTGGGGAAGATGCACACAAGTACCTCCTACTATTAAGAAATAAATTTTAAAAAAAATCAGAGAATCATAATGTTTAATTACAGAAGAAGAATAGTAGAAACCATCCTACACACAAAACACAGCAGCAATGATGGGTGACACCAATTTGGGAGGCACAACCAGCAGGAAACAAAGTAGGATGATCTTGAAGACTGTAGCAGCAGGAATAAGGAAAGACAGTGAAGTGCAAAGGCCACTATTCATGGACCAAGAAGACCTGGTGCTAAACGCTCCGAGCTTATCCACTGGAAATGCAGGAGAAGGACAGTCTGGGATTCTGCTGCTGGGAGAGGCCCTACTCACTCTCACCTTTAGCTAATGGAGTCAGACTGAGTAGAAACTACCTAGGTTATAGAAGGAGACAAAAGCTGCAGGACAGCACAGGGATGAATCATCTCTGAACAAGAAGTGACTTTTTTCTCTCCATCAACACCCAATGGTTACATGACTATAACCAAACACAATGATCTCTGCAAAGACAGACTGTCCATGGGATTTAAGATCACATGAGGACACCGAGAGGCAGCACGTGCAAGACCTGGGAGAAACTACAGCCGTCACCTCAAATTTCATCTTCAACAAGTTCCACCATCCTGAGCTTTCATCTCCATTTGAAGAGAAGGACAACTAAAATGCTTGCAGGATTAATATGGACTACCAATAAAACACACATTGCACAACATTTGCCGTGTATTAAATGACAGAGAGAAGTTTCCTTCTAGGGATAAAGGTGCTAGCTAAAAATAGCATCTTTACTAAGGACTTGCTACCACCTTTGCCAGAAATCACTGCCTACCAATCTCACTAACCTGGATCGGTCAGCTTTGATGAGTCCACAAGTCAGTGGGGCACAAAGCGTCAAGACATATTAACACACATTCATAAGAGAAAAGCAGGGAATTCCTGAAAACTATTTAGAGAAACAAGGCAACAAGGGGCCTCTCAGAAGCCCCCTCTTCTCTAGAATGGCCCTTGACAATGTCCAAGTGATGGAGAACACCTAGACATAAGTACAGCAGGAACCCCACTGACCTGTGTCCTCCTGCAGTCAGGGACTCAGGCTATTGACTATGTCTGTTCTTTACGTTGCCACAAGATCCACCTCTGAGCCAAAAAGCAAGAGATGCTCATGCTCCTGCATCCAGCTGCATGAGCACTTGCCACCTTACTAACTTCAGGAATAAATCCGATGGATTAGTGCAAGGCAATTGCACTAATCAGGGCAAGGGTCCCCTGCAGTTATTTTGGTAAATAATCCCCCAAAAATCACAAAGCACAAGGTTTCAGTCTCCCTCTTTCTTCCTTTCCATATCACAGCCCAGAGAGGCACACACAGGAGCAAACTGGAGGTCATGGCTTACTTCGTAGTCGGCGATTCCCGGGAAGTTGCCTTCATCCGCCTTCTCCGCCTTCTCGGCCGCCCACTTGCTCGCAGCCTCCGCGAGCTCCTTCTCCGTCAGGCGGCTGCTCTTGTCCAAGGCCTGCACAAAAGCAGCACCGAGCAGCTTTAACGTGGGATGCCTTTAAACATGGAAATGTGCCTTGAAAAGCTAGAGTGCCAGTCAGATCCCAAAATATTTTAAAAGGAAAACAATGTGAAGGTGTCTTATTTGCTAATTGATTGGTTAAAAAATAGAAAAAAAGGAAAGAATTCAATGAATGTCAATAGGACGTTAAAAACACTACTTGCAGTGTCAATGTTACTAAGTTCACAGGGTAGATGATAGAAAAAAGTCCCACACTTCTACTGAGTTTAGAGAGACTTGGATAAAATGGGAGCTAAGCAGAAGTGGGAAACGGGTGGGACTGAGTTGAAAGTTAAATTCAGTTTGCAGGGACAAAAGGCTGGAGCCGTAAACGTGCTGTACAACACGCTGTACAACCCAAGCTGACTGGGGACAGAAAGAACTCTATCCATATTTAGAAAGTAACTACACAAAATTTAAATGATCAGAAACACGTCTATTAAAAATCACTGATTTTTACTTGGAATAAGTGTTGATCATTTATAGAATCAGGTCTGGATTTATGGACTTTTAAT
Source organism: Nothura maculosa (assembly GCA_032353885.1). Taxonomy (NCBI): domain Eukaryota; kingdom Metazoa; phylum Chordata; class Aves; order Tinamiformes; family Tinamidae; genus Nothura; species Nothura maculosa. The sequence goes on along the minus strand of JAUBOD010000314.1, from coordinate 3,743,790 downwards.
CTACTTTTTCAAATGGAAATGGTCACATAAGTAGTATGTAAAAATTCATTTCACTTTAAGAATATGATCCAGCTTCTACAAATACATTGTGACAAATACCAATGTACTGAAAACTGTAGGAATAGCTAATTTTATGAATCTCATTTGCAACATGTGGATGCTTTATTTGTACAACTGTATATACAAAAGCATCCACCCAAGAATCAATACAAGTGCAATATCCAAAACTGCAGCACTAAGATAGATCCAAAAAACACACAGAGAAATGCTGCTGCCTGGAAGGCTGCCACAGTCCCCAGCCAAAGGCTGGTTTCTACTTAACCAATACAGACCCAAAAACCCTGGGCCAGTTACTCTCAGCTCAACTGAAACTGGATCAACAGGCAAAGGAGGGAAATATTGTGGCCTGCAGCGAGGCTGCTTCATCTCCAGCCCTGCTGCTCTTCCCTTGGGTAAATACCCTGTGTACATCTCTGTGCTGCAGCATGGGCCTAAGGGCAGAATTCACCTGTGGACCAGCAGGGACAGAGCCCCTTGGGATTCAACATCACGTCTTTATCCCCCTTCTCTCATTATTTATTCCACAATTAGAAATTGCAGAATTAAAAGTCAGCAAGCAGCAGAGCCTAGGAGAAGGCTGACTTGCAGACAAGGCAGTAACAGGGTTGCTAAGAGGAAGGGTGATATAATTCATAATGTAGCATAATGTACCTCACCTTTCCCAGCTACACAATGATTCCTACCCTCTCCACCAACTACAGCTGCCAAGGCCCCCCCCTTCCTCCCCACACGTTTTCCCCCCAAAGGACGCCTCACTTTTACCTTAAGCCTGACTTTTTTGTAGCTGCCAAAAAATCTTGTATTATGGTTCCATTATATACTCCTCCCTTTCCTCAAATGCACCTCAGGCCAATACTAACAAAAAGAAAAGACCAGTATCTTTGTCACTGATAGTCAGCTTTGCATGAGATGAAGATAAATAAAATCTCACATGACTTTAAATATTTCCACAAGCTACGGCTTGTGGAAACTAACCACTCAATTATCTATGGGAATACAGCAAAGAGAATGTGATTTACTTAATCTTATTAAATTAAATCTACAGGTCTATGCATTAAGAAAAACCTCTTGACTGCACTTTATGTAACAAAATAATGGTATTTTCACAGGATGGCAGGAAAATTTAAGGAAGGTGAAAATGTTTCTCAGAGAAAAATATCTGCATGTTTTTCAACTACTGAGGTTTAAAGTACCAAAAATGCTCCTCTGAGAATAATCTTTTTTTTTTCTTTTTAAATAAAAATAATAATAATAAAAAAAAAAAACAGAAAACCCCAAATAGCCAAACCTGTGGGGGAAAAAAAGGTGTTTGCTTTTTTTCTCCTCCCGCTCCTTTCTTATGCATAATATAATAACAGCAAAAACCTGTCAGCTTACTGATATCTTTGCTGGGAAGATTTCCCTGTCTCACACATCTACCTTTTGCTTTAATTATGTTGGATACAGCCTCCAAGGCTTGTAGTCCAGACAGCTATTAAAGAAAAACACAAAAGATTTCATGCAGCAGTTAACTAAACAGATGCTTAAGATCAGATAACACCAACATGTCTTAATTCATATGTATGAATATGTAAAAGAATAATTAAAAGGCACAGATAAAATATCTTTCAAATTTGCATACAGTATCTACACCGAAAGGTGATATTGCTGCAGAAGCACAAACCTTAACAACTATTTCAAAGGTAAATTATAACTTAAATGTGATAGTGTTCAGCACTCTGAGCTATAAAGTAAAAGCATCTAGCTCATTTATCAAGTTTAATTAAACTGCAAGACTCTGCCCCTGGAAATGTTTATCAAGTGCCATTGAAACTCGTGTTCTTGGTACTTGTAGGCCAGAGAACCTCTTGCCCAGCCTCACTGGCCAGGGGAGCCCGGCCACCACAGCTGGAGGCCCTGCTGATGGATGATGCAGCGGGACACACGGGACAAGTGCTGAACAGCACCGCACTCCACGCACTGCATTCCTGCAGCTGGGGCTTCACAGAGCCACAGCATGGCTGAGGTTGGGCGGGACCTCCAGAGATCATCCATCCAACCCCTGCTCCAGCAGGGACACCCAGAGCACGGGGCACGAGGCGGAATCCAGGTGGATTGGGAGCATCTGCAGAGAAGGAGACTCCACAGCCTCCCTGGGCAGCCTGTGCCAGGGCTCTGTTTGCTGGACAGAGATCTGCCCCATCTGGGGAAATGATCTGATCAAACAGCAAGTCTCCTATTTGTGTGTATCCTGCATCAGCTCTGCCAGCGGATCCAGGCAAACCTCTGGCACCAAAACAGCGCAGCAGAGATTACAGCTGACTGAGGAGGAAAGCAAAGTGTTTAAGCAGTGCTTGGCAGTTCAAGCTTTCACTCCATATTACTGCCAAGCAAAACATTCTGCAACACACTTGTATTAAGCAAGGATTTAGTATTAAGCAGCCATATGCTAAGTTCGTCAGGAAAACAGGTGGCCTAATTATAAAATTTATTTTATAACCCAAATTAGTGCAACTTGTGCCATGGACCAGCTTTCATCTCGCTCAGCCCATCTACATGGCTAAGAGCACCCTGAGGCCTCCCCCCTTCAGGACGTCAGTGAGGAGCTGGTGCCTTGTGCAGCACTTCTGAACAGCTGCACAGGGAGCAAGTGCTTAGAAAGAGAGAGTACAACCAAAGTCTGCTTTTATTTTCTTTTTTTTCCTGCTAATTATTTCGTTCAGTCTCACCTTTGCACAAAATAGCACCTTTCTCCCCGACAAGATGTTTTCCCTGTAAGTGTTCCACTGTTTTTCCTTAAAAGACTCAAGAACTAAGCTAGCACGCTATGCTACTTTGGGAGAATGCTGCTTTTTACAGCACATTATTCACTTAGAACAATATATTGCATTGTTTCCTTACTTCTCATTAAAGCATTTCTCACAAATTCAGGGTAAACGCTCCCATAGAAATGCTCACTTTAACCTCAAATACAATTTTAAGGCAAGCAGCCTGTGAAGCGAGAACCTTTTTATTGCCACAGGACTGCTAGAACAATACTGAATGCTGATTGTTCATTAGTGTTTATTAGCCCGTCTCTTCAACAAATTAGTATAATCATGTAGCTGGGGCTTAGCCCACAAGATTTTTGGATGGGACATTAAAGAGCATCCCTCAGAATGGCACTGACCAAACTGTTTTGGAGTGCAGCTCTGTTCCCAAGGACACGGCACCTTCCTTGCCAGCAGCCCCGCTTGCAGGTCAGCCCTGCCAGGCAGACACCTCACCAGGCTGACAGGGATGACCCTGTTTCCAAACCCAACGACAGCTCCAGCAGGACCGAGTTCAGAGTAAGTGCAGACGTGTCGGGTGGGTCACTTGCTCCTAACTCCTGGTTTCCCTTTTTTATTCCTTCTCTATCATTACAGATTTTGGAAAATACCATTTAAAATACATTCAAAATGCTCCTTCTCCTAAAATAAGTATGGGGTAAAAGGCTGGCCTGTGTCTTTAGCTTCACAGCATTATTAGCATCTCCTCACCAAAGGCAGAAACCCATCTGTTGGGCTGCACAACATTTCAAAATGCCCTTTTCCTTAACAGCTGCACATCCTCCCAAAGGATCTGCAGGAGGGGAGCGACCAGCAGCCAGGCTGAGAGAAGGACATTCACCTTTGCTGAGGGCGCCGCTGTGGAGCCTGACGGCGACGCGTCTCTGGACGTCTTCAGTGACTGAGCCGAAGTCCTCTCTTTACCTAAAATTAAAAAAATGCAAAATTACAGATGTGTTTTGCAAATATATTTATTGGATTGGAAAAACCAGAGGGATATTTGATTAATTCAGACAGGAAATCTATGCTAGTCCCCATTTTCCCCTCTAGCTATCTGCTGGCAAGCATCAATGTGATAACAACGTGGGTTTTCTTTTTTCCAGTTTTTAACTGAAAGGGCATATCAATATGATTTGGCAAGGTGATATAGATTTGTTTTGTAATATTCCTAGAGTGGGCTTACTAAAAAGTGAAATGAAGAATTCCTATCTTTTTATTAATGTAATATTTATATAATTTATAATATTTATTCTTGAATTATACAAATAATATAAATACAGTGGGATACATCAACAGGCTAGACTGTGTTTGAAGCAGATCTGTTGTCACCCGGCCTAGCTCACGACACCAATCACATCCACTGGGTAATGTTTGACTGCTCACATATCAAAAACTGCTGACAGAAACTTACAGTGGTTTCCATTGCATGTATATTCATTCAGTTAAAGAGATATAGTCTATCAGATACTTAAATACTTATTTTATAACTAAATTATCATAATAGAATTACCATAATAGAATTATGATAATTTGAGTTCAAGTAACAAAGAGGAAATATGACTTCTCATTCCTAAATGAACTATGTAAATTCAATGTAAAGAAATATAAAGAAATGCTTCATGCCATAAATTAAGATTGCATCTAATATTGTTTGTATTTAAAAATGCAGTTATCTATAAAAATAAAGTCTGTACAAAATGTACACAATGTTTAATTGACATTTGGAAAGTTTGCCTTCTGCCTTTTACGTATATTTCATGGTATCACGTGTATATGGGAGACAGCAAACATCAACACACTGCTCACCTCTGCATAGAGGCAAGGGAGTTAGTGCCCTGCCAGAGGCTTAGGAAACAATTAAACAACTGCAAGATCCTCACAGCTACTGATGCTTCTTTC
>JAUBOD010000314.1:3699256-3711893 GCA_032353885.1 Nothura maculosa | reverse complement strand
GCTTCCGGCGCGCCCCGTGCCGCGCCGCCGGAAGCGCCCGCCCGCCTCTCCCGCGCACTGGTCAGGGGCCGCGCGCGGCCCGTGACGTCGCAGGAAGCGCGACGAGGCTGTGGCTGCCGCCGCCGGCGCGGAGGAGGGGCGGGTGCCGCCATGAGCGCCGGGGCGGCCTGAGCCCCCGCCGGGACAGGACAGGACGGGTAGGGTAGGGGTAGGGACTGGGACAGGGACGTGCAGGGCGCGGAGCCGGTCGCGGAGCCGGTCGCGGTGCCGCTTTGCGCAAGGCCGCTGAGCTGCCCCGCGCTGCGCTCCCGCCTCGGAGCCGTGCGGGGGGTCTGTGTGCGCCGCCATGTTCCCGTGGGGGAGCAGCGGGCGCGGCCGTTACGGGGCGGCCGTTGCGGGGCGGCGCGTTAGTTACTTAGGCGGCCATTGCCCTCCCGCTCCCCACTTGCCGGATTAAACATTAAATACAAGAAGCGTCAGTCACGGGATGATCCCGTCCCAAAACTGCGTGAGAAGGATTAATGGGGAGCGGTTAATGTTGCTGCTTGGCTGCTTCTTTGATGGGAGCCACGCTCAGCCCCGTTGAGACGTTGTGCTGACGTCCAGCTGATGCTTTAGAGTACAAGATGCTTTGAAAATGAGGGACTCCACATAAAAGTGTTCCATATAAACCAGAGACCTTTCAGGGTCGTTGGGGGGCTTTAGAGGGCCATGGAAGCGAAGCTCCTCCTGGGTCGGATGAGGCTCCTGCAGCAAGGAGGGGGCGCGAGAGGGAGGCTGGCGGCCTTTGGTCGCCTGTGAAGTGAAATCCTGGGGAGGAAAGAGGCTGGGCGTCAAGGAGGAGGAATGTGATGGAAATATTAAACTTGGACAGCTCGTGAAGTTAGAAAGTTCCCGAACAAAAAGGCTTTGGAGCCTTGTAAAGGAAGAGCCTGTCTTCTAGACACTTCAGTAAAGTGGGGATCAGCATTTTTTTCCCCAAAGCTGGAAAAAAAGACAAAAACTGTGAAGCCGGTAGAGCAAAGTTAGCGATGATGTCTGTGACACTGTGTCCTTGGTGCTTTGTACGTCCTGGCTGTAGTTGCCTTTTTTTTCCCCTTTTCCTTTTTTTTTCCCCCCCTTTTTGTAAAAAGGATGACTTATGGCAGAGTTGGAATGGAGCTGTATGATGTTCTGATAAGGGTTTTGAGGCTGGAGATGAAACCTGGCCATCCAGCTGTGAAAAAGGCTTACGGCTGCTTTGCTTTAGTTTTATTAAAATTGGATCTATGCAGTGAGTTGGATAGAAAAGCAAAATGACCAGTCCCCTGGTATAATCCTGACTGGCATAAACTGCCAAGAACATTTAGGCAGTGAGCAGAGCGACTGTTTCACTTGTGTTTTTCTGAGGGCCTAGCGCTAAAGCTCCACCGTAGCTGTCTGGAGGCCGCACTCAGGGATGGAATTCCGTCCTGTTGAGGCTTTGCTGGGAGCGGCAGTCGTGTCGCTCACACTCCCTGGCTTTTCCACCTGCTGGAAGGGTTGATTTTCCTACGGGGCTTCCCTCCTTCCTGGAGCCTTGTGCAGCAGGGCCAGAGGAGGCTGCCTGCGGCGCCCCAAGCGCCTTCCCATCCACACGGGATCTGCCCGGGATCTGCCTGTTGTGCCCCTTTCCAGGATGCCGAAGCTCCTGGTGCCTTTCAGGCAGAGAAACCTGCCCACTGTGGCCGGGCGAGGGCCACCTCTGTGGCCACCCGCTCTGCTCCTGCAGCCAGCGGGCCCTGGTGCAGCCCTCGGGCTGCTCCGCGCTGCACGGCCTCACTGGGGCGACCCCGCCGCGTGGCAGCCTGCCCGCCCTGCTTGGCTGCCTTCATCCAGGACACCAGTGCCAACCGGCAAGGAGCTCAGGGCTGCACGTCCAGTGTGCCTGGTGCCACCTACCACGTGGGGCTTTGGCTGCAGATTTTCACTTTGCTCTCCTTTGCTTACCCTTTATGTTGTCATTTCTATTCATGTGGGAAAACAGTCTCTGGAGATGGGAAGTTATTTAGAAGCTGCCACTTGAACTGGATGCAGTGAACGTGCCAGAAAAGAGAAGCAGAACACGTGGATAATCATTGTTCCTAGGAATGTCGTGTCTTCAGGTGGCTCAGTCATGAGAACATAAGCACGGATGGGTTAGACTGTGGTATTAGTTATTTTACCGCACTTAAGCCTTGTGCTGGGTTGATTTCACCACTCAAGAAGTTCCCTGGCCCATCTGTGCTGTGAAAGGTGTTGATTTCTAATACTCGAGTTTCTTTCATGATTGTTCTCTGCTGGTGTTTTTTACATGAATTGGTCTTGCTGGAGAAGTGGCTTGGCTTCCGGTAAGGACGTAGTTAGAAATCACGTGTGCTGGAAGCTGTAAGAGGCTGCAGGAAAAGCAAGAATTGGATTGCGCAGAGAGCTCTGTGCTCCTCGGCGTGTCCCTTTATAAGGGCTGTGCTTTATTTTAATACTACGTTTTACTTATTTAGCTGTTGGACCAAGCCATGGCTGCAGAATGGCTCAGGGGTCAGAAATGCTTAGCACAGATTTCTATGGGGCTTAGCACAGATTTCTATGGGGAAAGAATCCAAACCCGAGGAAAAACAGAGTGCTTGTTTTTAGTTCATTACCCAGCGTTATCTCGTCTGCATGCAGTTGCAACACAATGCTTAAAATGGCTTTGAATTCATTTATTATTTCTAGGCATATCCTTGGCTGCTTATTCTCAGAGCTTAAAGTTGTTTACAAAAGAAAATGGCTTCAGGATTTCCCTGATTCCTGCTTGCGGAATTGGCCTTTCAGAAGCAAGAACCCCCCTAGGGGAGCTGTTTCCTTAAGCAGATCCACAGACCCGCAGCTCCAGAGCCGTGTGGAAGCAGGAGCAATAGGCACAAGACTGAGGAAGTATTGGGTTAGCAGCTGGGCTGCACTTCTGAGCCAGGCAGGATCCCCCAGGAATTCAGACTCTTGCTTTAAGGAAGGTTTTTTATTTTATTTGTTTGTTTCAAAACCAGTTGTGATTTCTTCTGTGTTCAATGCAGTTTGGCTGTTGCATAAAGAATCAGATGGTGCAGGTACTTGAACACAAGCCACTACTTTTTTCTATTGCCCAGAATATTTAATAAAAGGAAGCTTCCATGTTCCATTCTTTAGCCCAAGCTGGGCTTGCTGCTCACCCGCGCTGTGCTGGGTGCAGGTCATTAACTCTTCTCCTTCTCTCCCTTGGTCAGGAAGATGAGCGGCGGGCTGGCCCCCAGCAAAAGCACCGTGTACGTGTCCAACCTGCCCTTTGCCCTGACCAACAACGACCTGTACAGGGTGAGCAGCCTGTCTCAACCAGTTACTCTGTTCAGATTGAAATTGATAATGACTAGTTCAAGTGTAATTGCAAGATTAATACATGCTTTTTGTTTATGAAGCATGTCTTGATACATTTATTACCAAGGAAATGCAATAATCTCTTGTTAAAATTGATTGTTTTGTTTTGTGTTTCAGATCTTTTCAAAATATGGAAAAGTTGTCAAGTAAGTGCCCTGATTATGGCCTGCTATTTTTGAAGCTGTGGTTTTAAATATTTGATGTCTTTACTCCCCTTGAATGTCTTGTGCTTTTTGTAATTTAAGTGTGAGACATGGAATCATATCAAAGGGTGATTCATTTTTTAATAAAGTATAAATTTAATGTCTAGGAGCTCTCAGTTACATGCATAGTGTGGGAATATTGGAGTTGGAGGCAAGTCCCGTTTTGCTTGTCCCAAGCAGATACAGTGTTGTATACTTGGGTCTCTTGTCTGCAACAACAGTTGACACAATATTTTTCTTAAGGTAAGTAAGTAAGTAAGCTCCCATAGTTGAACACTGTGCTCCTTTACAACCATAGTTGTAATAATAATGCCATAATAATTTGTGAGACGGGGAGCTAAATTCAGAGTTCTTGTCTTCAGCAGTGTATTTCAGGTGACAAAACAGCACAAAAAGTCACTCAAACAATAGAACAGCTTTTGAAAAACCTACCTTCTAAAGCAGCTTTGAGAAGACGGTGTGTCTGTGGGGCTCTGGCAGACGTGCAGTGACGATGAACCGGGCTGCGACAGTCGCCTGGTTTCCAGAATGGGGCTGTGTGACCTCTTCTAGTCTATTGCTGAGCTACTGGTTTAGAAAAATGCTGATCCAAGTGTTGTAATACTGTTAGTGCTTCCTAGGTCCTGCCCTATTAGACCTGTTTCCATAAACTTGTCCCTTCTGACCTCCCGGTTGTCCGGAGTTCCAGGGTCTAGGTGTGGAGCCTTTGTGAGAGGCCGCTGTGTCCTGTTGTTCTGGCTTTTGAAGCTGCTCAGAAGGAGGAGCAGAACAGTATGAAATACTGACTAGGATGCACTGTTTACTTGAAAGGTGTCACAGCAGGGTTCTCTCTCCCTCTCTTTTTCTTCCTTTACTAGTTTATGGTTCCTGATGTTCTCCTTGCCCTTTTTTCTGGCTACCATAGGGAATGGAAATGGTGATTTAAAGTGCCCGTGCAGAATAAATCCTTGTGTGTCCTGTGTGAAAACAGCTACATTTGAACTCACAGTCTTATCTGCAGAGTTATAATTGCTGTACTATCCACTTGTATTATTTTGCAAATATTACTTGTGCTTAATTTTTTCCTGACATTCCATCTTATCGTTGCCAAAAGTAAAACTGAATGCAAAAAGTCATGACAATATCTGGCGATGTTACCATGAATGATTTTGTGTCCCTAGCAGAACTTTATCTGTGTTTGCCACTTTGCAAGCTGCTGTGGTCTGAACAGTGCAGATAACGTGGAATTGAACTAGTGGGTTAACTTCAGTGTGAAAGTTGATCCTGGTTTTCTTTCTAATAGACAGCCTCATATGTGTAAAGTCTTTGGTGAGGGATGTTGAAACACTTTAGTTCCCCAAAAGCTATGTGGTGATGTCCGGGTCAACTTTGACTTGGGCTTCTCTGACTTGGGTCAGCAAAATCAAACCAACTCGTTATATAGCTGCTTATCCCAATGTGTGGTGCTTCTGTTATGATTTTGGCTCTCTTATTCTTAAACTTAGGGCTCCAAGAAGGTGTAACTTGTTACAGGCTCCTCACCCTTGTTTCTTTCCATTGCTGTGCTGTTAACGGGAGCACTAAATACCAGAACTTTTCACAGTTTCATGTTAGAGTTCCATTGGAATTCCTGGGAGAGCAATATAGCAAACAAATTAATGGAGTTGTTCTAAAGTCAGCGTCATTGACACTTCAACTCAGGGTGTTCTCTCCTTGTGAGCCCATCCTTGTGGAAGAGGCTCTGACTTTAAAATACATGTTACCTACGCAGACCACCTGCTTTTGAAGTGGGGCTTTTCTGTGGGAGCAGCAGTCTTATTTCTTGCCTCATTGGGTTGTGTTATGGTTGAACTTCTTTTGGCTTGTAGTGGACTCGGAGGGGACGCACAGAGCTTGCTTTCTTCTTTTTAACATGTACTTTTTACTTTACATGAAGGCTGCAGTCTTGTAGCTCAGATGCATCTTTGCACACAGTGCTTTTTTAAGACTAAATAAATTTGACAAAAGATGATAGAGGTGAAGTTGGGTTTCTGTTTCCCTGCTCATCATTCCCTTTTTCTTTTCTTTTCTTTTCTTTTTTTTTCTTTTCCCTTTTGCCTGTGTCGATCCTTGCAGAACAATTCCTGTACTGGACCTGGCTCTTTGTACCCAAACACAGCTTGGATACAGTTCAGTACACCTCATTTTTCAGTAGCTGTAGCAATGGCCAAGTTTACTCCTGAATCTTAATACTACTTCTAATGTATATAGTTGCCTCCAGCTACTTTGTCTGTATGTCTAAAGAGTATATTTTTTATCACTATATCTATAACTAAGGAAAAATCTCTCTGAAAGGATTTTAGCATATCAGTAATGTGGTTATGTTTCAGAGTTACTATTATGAAAGACAAAGACACCAGGAAGAGCAAAGGAGTTGCCTTTATTTTATTTTTGGATAAGGAATCCGCACAAAACTGTTCTCGAGCACTCAATAACAAACAGGTAAGTTGGGGAAAGTTATTATGGCAAAAGAGCTGGACTTAGAGCCCCCAAATATTTACTTAACTAACTTTTTTTCTCCAACTTACTGTAGCTATTTGGAAGAGTAATAAAGGCAAGTATTGCCATCGATAATGGAAGAGCAGCAGAATTCATCCGCCGGCGGAACTACTATGATAAGTCTAAATGTTATGAATGTGGGGTGAGTAAAATCAAAAATGATTGATTTCTGTAGAGAATTTCATTCCAAAGAGGGAAATATTTCCCTCTGATTGCTATGTTTTTTTCCTTCTGTTTGACCATTGCTAACATTGCATATGGTGGGCACTTCTTGCTGCTAGTATTGTCAGCTCATGTAAGTGAGTTCAAGGAGAGTAGCACTTGCTGATTTAATTTGAGATTTTGGGTGAGGAGAAGATAAATGCTTGTGTCGATTGTATAAAGTGTTGGTGAATAGCCAGATCTGCCTATTATCAGTATAATGCTGTGTGAAGGAAAGCCTCTCATCTTCACTTCAGATTGTCTGCTTTTACTGTCTCTTAGGATGTTTTTGATATGATTGGGGCTAAAATAAATGTGAGAAACAACAGATTTTGCACAGAATAATCTTTTGTTGTTATAAGTCATTCCCCATTCATCTTGAATATAATACCTTGAACACTTGAGATTTGGATAGTATTTAACACCAAACGCAAACTTGGATTCTATAAATCTCTAAATGTTTTTGAGAGCAGAAATGTTGACCGTCATGTCTAATACTGCTGAGCTTGCGTATTACATCTGATCTTGAACATAAACTGCATTCTAGTGTGTTCAACAGAAGAAAATCTGCTTTGATTATAATGTGTTCTGAATTTGAGGCTAAAGATACATACCACCACCAACCTCTTAGTTTCCATGGCAAATTTCTAAATATGAATTTGCCTTCTGTGTACTAATACATTGGTACATTGTCCAATGGGTAATTCCATTTATCTTCCTAATTGCCTTGTATTTTTTTACTATGAACTGTATTTTGCTGCTTTTATTTGTTATATTAACTTTCTTCCTAATTTATTTCAATGTATAATTTTTGATAATGGTTTCCTGAACCAGTATTTCTTTTCTTTCTCTCTTTCCAAGGAAGCTGGACATTTAAGTTATGCTTGTCCTAAAAATATGCTAGGAGAGCGAGAACCGCCAAAGAAAAAAGAAAAGAAGAAGAAAAAGAAAGTAATTGAACCAGAAGAAGTGTATGTCTATTTATTTACATGCTGCTCCTACTTTTAGGCAGCCTTTTTGCATACTGACTGCTTGACATAGAGGTTTACATGTTTTTCTCTTTATATGAACTGAAGTGAGGAGGAAGAAGAAAGTGAAGAAGAAGGTGAAGACCCTGCTCTAGATAGCCTCAGCCAGGCCATAGCTGTTCAGGTACAAAACTAAAGCATTGTATATTTGCTTATAAGCACATTTAAACTTCATCATGTACTTACCTTTCAAGAGCAGCCTTACAGACTATTAAGAGGCACCTTTAAGTCTGTCCGTTGTAGCTGTCTGGGCGTTGTGCCCAACAGCAGTTGTAGAGTGCAGTTTGTTCCTTCATGTTGCAGGCATCTTGAGGCTCTTTGTACTGATTCACTTTTGCTGTCTGTGCTTTCAAATTGAAGTTTTTCATCCTTTCCTTGAAGCTCTTTCACTGCTTAGTTCCCTGTCCTATCTACTGCAACGCTCCATTAGGTTTTTGGTCTGCAAGTCCCCTTTTACCCTAGTAACTGAGCATCCAGAAAAGCAATCATGTCTAAATGAACAGGTACGTCCTTTGCCCTTGCTCACTGAAGAAAAACGTTGAACACCTGTTTTTGGAGCATTTCCTTTAGCAAACACAATCCATCACTGTCTTCTATAGAACCTTTTCCTCAGGACATGTTTAATGCAGCTTTAGTTATATTGATAGGCTGACAGCTGTATCATCACTGACACTTTTCTGTATCTGCACAGATTTTTGCCTCCCTGCACAAAGCAAGCCTGAGGTTCAGATTTCATGGCTCCCCAATCGTCAGCTGTTCCTTTGCCCTTTTTAAAAAAGTTCAAAGTTATTAAGATTAATTTGTCCTTAATGTAGCTGTATCAAGGTGAGAACAGACTCTTACGTGATCTAGTCTGAAAAATGTTGCCAATAGGCAAAATTACTCAATTGAAAATACTCCACTATTGGAAATTTTAAGTGGTAAATAAGCCAAGAAATACTTCCGTTTCTTTCATCATCCTTAGTTTTTGATTGGGAAGTCATGCGTCCAGGGAAAAAATGTGAAAACTAATAAATTGAAAGTTAGATTAGGTTTTTCTGTTGCTGAGGGTGTTAGTTAATGACTGCAAAAGTCAAGAGAGAAGTTAGTAGGACAAAAAAGTGCTTCAGTAATGCCAGCTTGTAATGCAATATACAGGTGGCTTCCAACCTCAACTACCCTAAAATTTGGAAAGTTTACAATGCAGATACAGGCTCTCCCTTTGAAAAGGCAGGCAGGGTTCTGCCTGCAGCCTGCATTTGGTTTAGAGGACATTTTTACAATTTGCAAGGGAGAATGACTTTCAGAAAGGCTTTCAGTGCATTCATCAGTCTGTCCAGAAATGAAGGTAAAGCCTTGGAATTCTTCTGAAATAGAGTTCGTACTAATAATTATAGTCTCTAATGCATCATAGGGTTTCTTAGTGCTTTAAAGTACTATGCTTAATACACTAAATGCTTTCAATTCTTCCACTATAGCAAGCCAAAATTGAAGAAGAGGAACAAAGATGGACACAGACCGCAGGAGAGCTGTCGATTTCAGATGATTCAAAACGTCCACGCATTAAGAAAAGCACTTATTTCAGTGATGAGGAAGAACTCAGTGATTGAAATAATGCTGTTTTATATAGCTACATGTATATAATGTACATTTTGTAAAGGGATACATGGTTATCTGTAATGTGAATTTGTCTTGGTGTTGAAGGCGTTTAATAAAAAAACCTGTAGGGAACCTTCTGTCCTCCCTGCAACGCCAGTTTATTAGTTCCCAACACTGTCTTTGATCTCTCTCAACTTCTGCCATCAAGGCAGCTGCTGAAGACAATGATGTGTTTCTAAATTAAATCCAGAGGAACATCTGGGAGAACACCCCATGCTGTTAGTGTCTACAGCAGAAACTTGGGGGTGAAATCTTTTTCATTAGAGGAGCTAAGAGGAGTTCCTCTTAGGATTACTGTTAACTTTGCTCCTCTGCCTAGGGCTGATTTATTTCTCAGTCTCTGTCATTGTGCTAGTCTTTTAATTGTTTTTGCAATTATATAATAAAATATTGTCTTGTAAGCTTGTTCTGTGAAATCATTTTAAACTAAACAATACAGCTAACCATTTTCCAAGAAGTGTTAAGGTGTTGTTTTCTCAGTACTATGCACAGTTTTACTAACTTGCTGTAGTCTAAATATAGATTTAATAGGAGAGGCAAGTTAAAGATGAAGTGGTGACTAAATTCATCTTAAAAGCTTCATACTTCAGATGTAAATATCAGATTTCCAGTCTGATATTTCCTTTCTCCCAACATGATGAGGGCACTTTTTCCGATGACTAGGATTTTGGTGCCCAACACGATCTTTATGGGTCTGCTCTGTGTTCTTCAAGGTATGTGTATCTAACACTGGTTTCAAAATCATATCTGCTTTTTAGGCTTTATCTGCTGACAAAACCTGAGGGTCTGATCAGGTTCCCCCAGTGCATGTAAACCAGCTCCTGTGTATCCTGTGTATGCTTGGACCTGTTGCAGTCTCCAAGTGAAGAGTGTTGGCACCTGTCTTACACGTAAAGCTGTTCAGACCTTTTAAACAGGATCTACAAGCCTAAATATCTGTAAGGTCCTAGTCACACATTCTGCTGGCAAGCTCCATGCAAAGCACTGCAGCAGTTCCTGCTCCCAGAAGCACAGGTGAGTGGTGTTGGCAATAACCTTTACACAGGGGCTGTTTTGCTGAAATTCAAGCCTTTCATTTTTAGGAGGCACAGTATAAAACACACTGAAGCTTTTGTGTTTGGCAAATGAGACCAGCTGGCCTCTGTTTCTATTTTCAGCTCTTCCTGTTGCTTATCGAGACTTGATTTTCTTCCAGATCTATGAAATGTAAATCTGGATGTACCATTACACATTTCTAGCTAATGCAAATTTACACTTAAATATATAACTGCATGACTGTTGATATATGACTGTATGACTGTTTCGGCAACAGCCCCTACCTTCCAGTAAGCTTATACGAAGTACTCTGTTTTAAAAGGTCATTCTTGGGTCTTCTATTCCTGCTTTCACTGAAGTTTAAACATGAGAACAAGGTATTACATTGATTTTTTATTTTTTTTTGTCTTCTGCACTGACTATTCAAGGCCCCGGGGTAGAGATGTACAGACTGTATGTATAGGAAAATTTTAGTTTTTACTCCAAGGAATGTTTTTATGGCTGTTTTTTATGACTTTATGCTGAAATCACAATATACTCAAGTTACAAGCGAATTACAAAGCTTGAGAGAATTTCAGCAAGATCTCCTGATACTGAGTAGCCTGAAGTTGCAGGGGCAATTTAGCATTAATAAATGCAAATCACTGCACATTGTGCCTAGTAATTAAGATTGTTTTTCTACAGTGAAGACTTGGAAGCTGTGCTGAGAAAAGGATCTTGCTGTCAGCATCTATGCTTCTTGGCAAGTGTTAGGTTACTGCTCCATGGCAGCGAAAACAGCAAATGAAATTTTAAAAAGGAAAGAAATAGCAAAACAGGGAGAAAAGAAGTTATGCTACAATTAAAGTCCTGTTCTGTCTGCATCTGCAATTCTACAACCTGAAGTAGGGTAGAGGACCGTTTGATGTCCTCCATGACTTTGTTCAGGGAACGTTTGCCAACTTGCAAGATTTAAGAGGCATTCACTGGAGTGAACAGGCAGTGAATTTCAATTAATTTTTATTTCATCACACTATGTAATTTAGTATTGGAGCTCATTGCAATGGGACTTTTCCCCAATGTGATAGGGTCAAAAGAGTGGCTTATTTGTGGAATGTCATAAGACTTAAATCTCTACTTGGAAAAACCCTTGGCTGCTACCTACCTGCAGTTGTAATGTGTGGGGGAGAGATATCAACCTAGAATTGCTGCTTTCTTTCTCGCTTTTCCCGAGTATTTGCTGCCTCTGTCTTGCCAGAAGCACCAAACCTGCCCATTGTTCCAACAGGGCACCTCGCTTGCTCAAGAGCTTGGCTAGCGAGGGTAGTGGCTCCATTGCTGTGAGCCGCTGCTCCTGGGAGCAGCAATGCAGGCCGTGCTCCCCTGGTGCCATTGCTCCAACCTCCTCCATTCGAGTCACTCAGAGGAGCTGCTGCTCCCGGGAGCAGTAACGGGCCTGGGCTCACCTGGTGCCACTGCTCCAACCTCCTCCATTCAAGTCCCTCAGAGGAGCTGCTGCTCCTGGGAGCAGCAACACAGGCTGGGCTCACCTGGTGCCACTGCTCCAGCCTCCTCCATTCGAGTCACTCGGATAGGCCAGGGTGCTGGAAGGGCAGTAGATGAGGCCTGCTCTGTGCCAGACCAGCATGTTAAAGCCCTATGCTAAATGATCTTTCTTTTATGCTGTTTTTATTGTTTAATAGTGTTTTGTAACTGTTAAAAAAGAAAGTGCTTGGTGCTTTCCTGAAACACGTCCCTGAGGGGCTTTGGAGGAGTGAGATCCTTGCACAGGTTCAGGGAACCAGAGTCAGGAGGCCATGTTTCTAATCTTTGCTGACAAGGCAATGAGGCATCTTTGGGTGGGAAATCCCGCATACTAGCATTAGATAGCTACTAAATTAGAGAGCTGGAATACCCATTCTGCTTTCTTATATCTACATTTAATATCTGATGCATCCCTGATGCAGCTACCTCATTCTGGATAAAAGCCAAGGCTTGTTGGCTCTCTTTCATCTTTGAATGCCTAGGGGTTTGCTCCTGTTTTTGCCCAACCTGACCTATACCCGGCCATGTGGCTTTAGGTTCCTGCCTGATGAGTGTTTGGGGGCAGCTAGAGTGTTAACCAGGCTCCTTCATGGCTTTAGAGCAAGCTAAGAGGCTACATTTTAAAATAAGGGTGGTAGAGTGGTGCTTTTGTCCTTGTTTGGTGTTCTCAAGCAGCAGCTCAGGAAGCAGCGGCAGCCATGCAGCTGTCCTATCAAAGAGAGAAGAATGAAACCCGTTGTGTAGAACACCTTCCTGTTATTGTCAGACAAACTGCAAGATGGGTTTTGTGCCTTTGTTTGTGTGGGTATAAAGTAATTTTAGGTCCCAGCTTAGCCTAGCAAGCTGAATGCTGCTGTTAGAAGATACTTATTTTGACATGGTATTGGGAGAGATGACTTTAAGTAGCAAATTGATTTTTTTGTTTTTTAATCATGTCAGAAACTTGGATTTCTCTGCAAACATCTGCTCATTAGATTATTGGGTTTTTGTATTTCTAAATCAGAGCTTGGAAATTGTCAAAATAAGTGGTAGAAGGGTCTGTAAATACAAAGAACTGCGTGTAGCTGAATAGACGATGTCTGGAATAAATTGTAAATGCTCTAT
>JAUBOD010000314.1:3671941-3692297 GCA_032353885.1 Nothura maculosa | reverse complement strand
TTCTCTGGGCTTATACTCCTTTATTATGGCAGGTTGGTGCTTTGATGAGGTAGTAAAGAGGGACACCCATCACCCAATACACTAAATGCCCAAAGCTGAAATCAAAATTCTCAGAGCTTAGCTGAGTCCAATTCCCTTTGGTCTGTTGGCATCATATTTGTCAGCATGTGGGGGAAAGAATGAAAGACAAAAACAAGCACAAAAAAGTGTCATTTTTTTTTTAAAAAAAACTCTCTTTAAATGTATTTTTACATGTAAAGCTTTTTGTTAATTGGAAAGGGAGCCTTATATGCGATCACTATTTAAAGAGGAGGCAACTGCAAGGAATTTACAATTTAGATGCCAGGAGACAGCAAACCTGTGTGAGGTATTGGTCGCATAAGCTTTCTATCCAATTGTCCGATGTTATCAATGTGCAGCCCCTGCCAAGGCAGCTCCCCTCATTATGTGTAGGTATCGGCAAGCGCTAAATAACAGCGTGGCCAGACCGCAGGAGTCAGCATCGTAGCAAATTTGCAGCCTTCCCCTTATGCTTTCAGGGCAATAAGATGAATATTTCCAGGTCCTGCTTTGATAGATCGCAGCTTGTAATTATAGTCACGTTGCATGGGAACGTGGGCGCACTGCTGGCTAGGACAGAGACACAGACAAGATCGAAGCCTCCCCCTTATTTTTTCCCCTCTTTCAAAGCGTTATCATGCACCTATTTTAGGAGTTTTGGTGGGAATGTTTTTAAACCCTTTTTTCCTTCCCTGATTTTTATAGCTCTGAAAGCTGTGGCTGTTCTGCTTTGTTCCCCTTTGAATCAATTTTTCTTTGCTCCGACCTTTATCTATTTGCAGGGCATTCACTTGACTTCCCGATATCCCTTCTCCTCCATAGCCTCCACCCGCTCCCACGCTGAGCTCTGCTGCCTCCAGCTCCCTCCCCAGGGGCAGCCCCATCATTAGCACCTCTCCTTCACTCTCCCCTTCCCTGACAGACCGAGAACTTGGATGACACACAGTTTCCTGCCTAAGAGGAGGCTGTTCCCTGCCGACATTTATTTATTTAGTAACTCCTTTCACAGCGGTGCCTTACAATTTATTGTGGAAGATGCAAGAAAGGAAGCAAAGCAGTAGTTTATTGAAGAAGATAGAAAGCAGAAAAAGAAACAGTGGATTAGGAGGCCCAAGCTCATTCTGCACCAGCAGGTGCTATAAAGGGGTCTGGGGCACAGTCTGGCAAAAGAACTAAAACTGAACATTTGAACACTTTCCCTCAGCCCAAAATCCTGCAGTTGCATAATAGAAAATGCTGATAAATTTACTCCAGAAAATTAGATGTTAAAACAAAACAAAGACAAAGAGAGAGAGAGAAAAAAAAAGGGTTAATTCTGTGCTGGCAGGTTTTACGACAGATCAGGTATTACTTATCCTCAGCTAGTTTTTATCGCATCTCCCACAGCAAGTCTTTTTTTGCTAGATCTTTGCCCACAAAATGATCAAGCCCCATAGCAAAGGTAATTTCTTTAGGCGCAGGCTCTCAGCTTTTCTTTTCCTGAGGTTGCTACAGCTGGACCTCTTTGCCACAGCAGCCAACTGTGCAACACAGTCACTTACATAGAGCCTAAAAGCTGCCATATAAATATCATTTCCAGTCAGTCCTGTAAGCTGTGACCCAAAATAGATCCTGGATCAGAATCTGCTCAGGCTCTGGGGATTATCTGCTGGGCAGTAGTACCTCAGTTGCAAAGTGGCCAGTGATACACACATATACTGTCCCATTGCCACGTGCAGGCTTAAAGAGGTTAGTGGAACATCTAACCAAGGGGGCCTATAATGCTAATATGTGGTCCATTGATGACTTTAAGTTTTCTGAGAGTGGCAATGTGGGTGACTGCAGTAGTATGGGGGTACGAAGGACCTCCTCAGTTCCCAGCTACTCTTGAAAATGTCCCAGGCTAATAGAGCAAATGAGGGACAATCACCTTGCTGGACACTTTGCTTTTAAAATTTTTTTCCATGATAGGTCTAATTTTATGGACGTGCTGCTAAGTACTAGATTTTACCCCCAAAACTGTCTAGTTTCCTCAAGCTATTCTGTTTCCTGGCTTTTCCACAGCAGAGAAGTTACCTTCTCCTGTCCGTTTCACCTCAGCAGGTTTGACAAGACCACGTCACATCTCTGCCTTAGGACCTTGGCATGTGTGAGACTCAACTTCTAATCTCATCGTTTTTGCTTGCTCCATCTCCAAAGATTCCCTCCTGAAGAGGTTCAGACACAGTTTTGGAAGTGAAGGCAGACACATTCACACATCTCACACAAACAGGAGGTGTTTATTTCTGTCAGAAAAAAATCCTCTGGTGACAAGTAGTTAGACTGACTCCATGTCCATCCCTTGGCAGTTATCAATAGTTATAGGTATTTGACTTAAGTGATCCTGAAAATAAGGTGGCTATGATTTATGATTTCTGGTGAAAAAAAAAAACTAGACCTATTGAGGTAAATTTGTGAACAGAATTTTTGTATTGATATACTTTTTTTTTTGACCTAGACATTTAGTTCCACATGAACTGCATTTTATGTATCAAATGCCTGGATATTTACTCAAAAGTAAGAACTTCACAGTTGGCTCCTTAAAGAGCTACCCCAGTGTCTCCAGTGTCTCTTAGTAGAAAACATTTGCTTTTCCAAATACTGTCCTTACTTTAAAACCAGCCAGACCTTTTCAAGTCACTAAGCAAATGTACCTAAACAATGAAGATACAAGAGTTGCCCACAGGAAGATCAACTGAATGCTCCTCCTAAGTCATGTTGCATTTAGACCCAACCTCCTAGGAGTGAGGGCTGAAGAGAGATACTAGAGTTTCACCCATGTGTCCTACTCTGTATGTAATGTTACCCGTGACAACAAAAAATACATGGAGAAAAATGCTAAATATGCTCTTCTAAGAGACGAATGCCCTGGAGCTAGAGAAGCACAAAGCAGCTCCCATAGGAGAGGGATAGGATTTAAAATCCTGATTGCTTTATAATAATCTCTGCTATATTTTTTTCTTGTTGTGAGTTTTAAAAGATATTTTCTACACATAAAAAATGTGAAATTTACTTGTTGTAAAAAGGCAAAAGAGTGAAGAATACATAATTTAGAAAGTCACAGGATGAGTGTTGGAAGAGTCCTGTATAGATTTATCTAGGCATGCGATGATCTGAGAAAAGAAGCTGAGTTTGAAGGAATTTTAAACACATCTCATTTCTGAAGTGCATAAACTGCTTTAGGCATTAAAGAAAGCTGTGAGTCCAGCTTCAGAGAGGGATGGGCTACTGAAAGACAAGCAAAAAAAGCCTAAACTAAAAAAAGTGAGGACAAATGGGAAGGCGCTTATGTGATCTCAAAAGATGGTATTTTCTCAGTGTGACACGGTGGTCAACGTGTTCTCCTCGAGGAGCAGTGCAAGCCACATTTAATCTGGTGTGACTGTGGGCTGCCACCAAAGGCAACAGCCTCTGCCTTCATGTTCCCACTCCCACATGTGTCCCTGTTCCCGTCCCTGCATCATCTCAACGGATTACACAACTTCAGGGTGAATCAGCTCCACTGATCCAGCAGACTAATGTGGTTCCGATGGGATAGTTTTCTTTGGGCATTCCCATGTAGGCTAGAGACAGATGGGGAGGAAGGGAGGAGAAAATGATTTTTACTTCTTTACCTCTACGAGTTTTAGCCCAAACCTTTCTGACTGTGGAAGAATTTCAAAACTGGAAGAGTCCATGAGAAGAGCTGTTCTTTTTTGACATGCTGATGGACCAACAGGAAAGATCCAGAGGAGGAGGTAGCAGCAAAATGTGATGGAAGGGGCAGGATTCCGAGTGGTTTGAATGCTGAACGTACGACTTGTCTGGAGAATGGGAAACCACTGTCTCAGCCCTTTTCAGGAAGCAGAGCGAGCTGGACTCATGCATCTCCCCTAATCTAGTGACTGGGGAGAGTTTTTACTGAGGAAATTAAAATCTCACTTAGCTTCAACCGAGAAATATTGTTTTTTCATTTGCTGCTGCTCACAGACTTGCTGCTGATCACAATCTAGCAGATGATGTGCTCTGAAAGGTAGAGGCAGCATAAAATGCCTTGCTGAATAATTGATCACCATCCCTCCAGGCTAAGTCAATGGATGAATGCATATGCCAGTTAGGAAGACTGTGTCCTCAGCTAATGCTCTTAATTGACAAGTGCTTGATCTGAATTCAAATAGTGTGTTTAAAGATAGGTTATTTATGTGATAAAGGTTTTCATATTTTACAGTTTTTCTTTTGTGCCTGCTTTTCTGATTAAATGTAGGCACCTTTTGGCCCTTTTATTGTTATGGGCATTTGGAAATGGATGCCTTTTCAAGAAACAGCGGTGTAAATCTTTGGTGTGATACTAAATCAATGGCAAAGCTCCTGTTCACATTACCATGCCTGCCTTTCTTATCCAGTGTGTGTTGCCACTACCAAGTTATAGTTCCTCAATTTTTTAATTGGAATCGAGGGAACAAATGGAAACCCATAGCATGATGGCCCCGTATCTCATACACAAAGGCCAAGGGAAGCAATTAAGAGACAGAGAGCTATGCAGAAGGGCTGTTGAATTCCAAGAGTAAATAGCAGAATTTTCCCACCTTCAAGCCCATCCTACATATTTTTTACTCTTTTCAGGAATCTCAGGAGTATAAGAAATTTTACCTAAAATTTTATGTGAATTTTACCTTATTTTAAGTTTCTATTCTTTTATTGTGACCAATGTTATGCACATATTGTCTTCTGGGATTTACTTCAGACTCTGGAAAGAAAAGAAAAGCTGAGGAGATTAAGGATGGGGAAAAAAGCTGGCATTTGTATCAGATGGTGTCACTGTTTGTGAGCTCTCCTCTCAGCGTTTTGTCTCATCCCGGCTTCTTCCGTGTTGCTTCTCCTGAAATTTGCTGGGTCAGGGTCTTGGAGGCCCTAGGCCATTCTCTTGTCTGTTGCCTTTGGGAAGATCACTGGTTATTTGCAGCCAGCTGCCTGGGTTTTCTCCCCATGTGACTGTCTGTGCTGTCACATCCAAACTCAGTCATATTTGTTTTACACTCATTGTGATAAGCTGATTTATTATTTCCGATATAAATTATTTAATGTGACCTTGTAAGTCCAAAGGTAACATGAATTGTAATAGGAGAGAAAATCAAATCTCATCTTTAGTCATTTTATGTTTCAGCCTTTTTAAAGACATTTTTACTTTTCATTTGGATCAGAAACAGGTCCAAGGTATATACAGGTGTGTCTATGCACCATCATACATACTGCATGTAATTCTCTACACTACAGGAATATTAATCAGGATACGAGGTCTAAGGTGAAGCTTTTGAAAGTTAGAAAGTAGTGAGTTTAAGATCCCCTTATTACTCTCTTTTCATCTATATTCTGCACTGAACAAGACAGAGATACCACAGATGGACAATACGTGCTGATACTGCATAATGCACTTCACATAGGGGACCGAGTGAAGGTCGTATACTCAGCTGCAACAGTGGCATTGCCTCACTTCTGCATAGCTCATTTTGCTACCCACATAAAATTCCTCTTAAGCAGCTTCTTTGCTGCATTTTTGCTAAAATTTATGGTTGATTTTAATGAAGAAATAACAGCCCTTTTATGTCTATCCCAGGCTATGGATTGATGCCCTTCAAAATGGTGCTTCTGATTCCCTCCAGTGCCTCAGATCCACTGGCTAAACTGGCAGAAAACTGATTCAAGGATCCAGACTGGCTCACGGGGGGATCAGACAGAGCCAGAGGCAGCACAGGGTGAATGCGTGAGGCCACATGGCCAGATTAATCCTGGAAAAGCAAGAGCTTGGCTTCTGATGTCAGCTATGACATCAGTGCAGTTTTATACCTTTAAATTAATATAGATGTGTCTAGACACTTTCTGGCCCGGTTATCCTGTAATCATGTCTAATTATTTAATAGAAGGCCTGATCCTTCAAGATTGAAACCCCATGATGTAGACAGGTCCCTGTACCTCCATCTTGCAAGGTACAGGGCAAGGGTTTAGGCTGTAAGTAGCAGGAATCAAGCCCTATATCAGTGAGGTACCACTTGCGTGGTTGTTATTAAATATAATCTTCATTACTTACATGGTTGTTATTAAATACAATCTACAAAGAGCTTCTTTGCTTCCAGTATCTTGCCTGCTTGGAGGCTTTTCAGTCTTTTGATCAGAGGTCAAATGCATGTTCTTTTTGATGATATCAAGACAATTTTTTTTTAGTGATTTTTAGTGCAACTCTCAATGCTGCCTTATTGCCCAGGTTGCCTATTTTTGTATGGCAGCCGTGTGATGTGCGCATTAAAGCCGTGCTCAGAAGGAGCAGCCCGGCTCTCTCCTCCTCGCGCTGGGTAGCGGCTCCTGCTGCTTCCAGCCACACCGCGGAGGGCTGAGCCCGGCTGTCTCACAGATCAGAGTGCAGAAAACGAGCTCTGCAGAAAACCCAGCAGAGCAGATACAGCCCAGCGGGCCAGCGGGGCTGCCTCGCCGTGAGCAGCCAACACGAGCGAGGAGGCAGCAACACAAGCGAGGTGGCCAGACAAGGGGAGCGCTCCCTGCAATGAGACTGGATAAAGTGCTCGTGAAAATGCAAGATCAGCCCCTTTTTTGCTCCTCAGAAGTACCCACGTTATATTCTTCCCTTGCCTGAGCTTGCATGTTAAAAATGCACTGGAGGTTTATGAGAGATTTCATGTAAAGTTGGGTCAGTAAAGAATCAATAAAGCGAATCAGCAAAGACACTTTGCAGTATCTTTTTTTCCCTAAAATGAATGTAACATAAATGAATGATTATTTAAAAACATTTCTTTTTTATGGCATAGAATAAGAGTAAGATAGAGGATATTTTATACTTTATCAGCTACTTACTTAGAATTGTAAACAAAAGTGGTAATTTTGTTTTTTTTTTAGCAGCAAACAGAACTGTGCAGTGATTAGCGTTAAGTGAAAGCAGTGTGAAAGAACAGGGTTTTTAGAAGCTGACAGTGACTTATCTTCACAGCTGGCACCTATTAATGCAGTGAATAATTTCTGGAAACCTGGATAGGCTCCAAAATTAACACTATCCATTAAGAAAGACCATGGAGTGCTATAATTGTGTCAGGATATTTTGGCTGCCAATAAACAAATCATTCTTAATGCTGTATTCACATCCATTAGCACAGGTTTCTAATCAGGAAAGCTGTAAATTTATATTTAATGCAACTTTGTCCAAGCCTACTTCAACACTATTGTGAAAAATAACAGTTTTCCTATCATTTACACATCAGCATTTTTGTGGGAACAAGCCAGTTTGACATTGCATTTTTTTTCTGGCAACATTCCCCTGTTAATATGTGCACAACCTCCTCAGACTGTTCAGAAACAACACAATTACTTCAGATTCAGCAACGGAGCAGCAAATTACAAATTGTCCTCTAGGTTGTTTTTGCACACCCACAGAAAACTTCTTCCCTGCAGTTGTTCTCAAAAGACTTGAGATTCCATCTGCTTGTTTTCTTTCCCAAGTGGAAAAAAATGGGAAAAAAGAAGAAACCAAAACCATATAAAACTGAGGTCTGTATCCATTTAAACTTCTTGAAAACCCAGAGCAAAGGCTTTGATTTAAGTAGAGTCACTGGAGATTTACAGGGACAGGCGAATGAGAATTCCAAGGCTTTGTCAAGGGCCGAGCTGGAATCACGTGTAAACAACCTGGAAGCAGATTTAAACAAGAGAGAACTTGGTCCCCTTGTTTATTTCAATGTGAATACGTGATCCTGTCTTGACATGATGTCTGTGAAGCGGTTTAGGCTGCAGTAAATCTGAGTCTGTTAACTGTCAAGAAAAGGTTCCTCAGCATGGACATCTGAAACACCCTAAGTGTCAGTGCTGGGTCGTAAAGCTGGAAGCCACACAAAAGTAAAAGAGATTCCTGCCTGGATTCTGGGGATTTAACTGTCATAAGGGCAGCCTCTGAAAAAGGCTCTGGGAAGCCTACAGAGTGCTCTGATTTACTTCATTTGCTGGAAGTGCCAAGGGGCGACCACAACTGGGAGCTATTGGGCACATGAAAGGCGGTGGCAGTAATGACTTCTGAAAGTCATACCTTTCATCTCTTTATGGGCACCTGAATGCAAGAGTTAGCAGAGGGTACTGGTTTCTGGAGTCATATAACTGCACATTCAAGCAGAACTCTTTTCCCCCAGTCAACTAGTGCAGTTAACCCAATGCAACTGAAAACTGTGGCATGTAACTAACATTTCCAAATTCTCTCTCTGCCTGTCCCTATGGGATTTGGAATGGTAAGACAGTGAACGAGCACTCACTTGAGCCCACATGAACTATTTCATGGGCAACAACTTTTCTTGTTCTACAAATACCAGATTTGTAGAGAAGAAACAGTTATTGCATAGTTTATTATCCTATGTATAATATTCAGTTGCTTCTTAAAATAAACCTATTAGCTAATAAATTAAATAACCTAGTATTTGATTGTTCTTCCAAGGAAAAAAATGCTGACTTACTTTACATACAACATGTTTCATTTTTGGAAAGCTCTTGGAACCAGAATTTTACCCTTCTTCCTTGCCAATTAAAAACGAAATAAAGTAGTAGATAATAAAAGAAAAAAATTCACCTGGACCACCTTGTGAAATTGACTGTCTCTTGCTTTTAACTCTCTGGTTTTCCCACTGCCCAGGTACAGCTGCAGCACACATATTATCACTGCTGTTCCTGCTGCTCCTTTTCTTTTTATATAGGAAACATTCCCTTTACAATACTTCCTATCTTTGATAGCACTAGAAACAGATGTTTCAAGGTTGCTTCTGAACTTGACGTTTTTGTGTGGCAACACCATTCATTCATCAGCACATCTGAGGCACCGTCATTGAGCTGGCCAGAAATAATTCTTCCAAGCTCTTTGCTGAGGACTTGGAAGCAGCTGCACGCTGAGAGAGATCAACCTGACTATGCCAGGCCTGCCAATCTTTTCTGTGCCTTCTGAACATCAGAAAAAAGCTTATATAATCTGTAATATTGTCTTTGTGTATTGTCATATAAAAATATGACTTTTATTGTCGTATTTCTAGACCTTGAATGTACTATAAGGAACACAGAGTACTGGAGTGTTTGTGGTACGTGTCCTCTTATGGCTGAGTGAATTGTTCCATACGTAAAACTTGGACGCTTTTTGTACACCAAGCATTCAAGATCCTTTCTTATGGATTGCAAATGCATCACCTATGCCTTGGCTACAGCACTTTCTGTAACAACTTACAGATAGAACATTTTTAATCCATTTTAATTTTAAACAAAAATATTAGCTACTTCAGAAATTTGCCATTTGCCCCCATTTGCCATTTTTTTATCCCACATATCTGTGCAATAATACAAACACAAGGGTAAAACTTTATCTATAGAGTGAAATGCCTAAAATCTCACATGTAGGCTACATACAGGGGACATACATTGACAGTATGGTATTAGTGACTGACAGAAATTACTATAGGTAGTAAGCAGATCGATAACTCGGTATATGACACTGGCGATAACAAAAGTAAGTGTCACCATTCCTCACTAGCCTGTTTCCACGATTCAACTTAATTGGCCAAAATCAGCCTGGGACAGCGGCCTCGTCTGTTAACTGCTGTCCCTGAGCACACACACAATTATCACCTGCTCCTCGGTGTTGCTCTTCTTTAGAAGATCTGCGACTGAACATCAGAACATTTAATGTCCAGTTTCATAAGGAGTCTTTGGGCTGGGATTAACTGCAAAGAAGCTGCAGACCTGGTCTAAGTTATTGCTATATTTTGTTTGCTTTGCATTGTCATGTAGCAGCAAAAAGCAGCTAGTATATGAATCTATCTTAAAACTGCAAATACTTTTTTTAGTTCACCATATATGTCTTTTCTTTATGCCAGATTTTGTTGTACTTTTTCTGTTTCTTATTGTTGTATTTCTTCCTAGGTTTTCTTGTTCAATATTGGTATGTAAGATTCTTCTAAAGAAAATGTCAAAAGATCAAAATTAAATTGGAGTTAATGTTTAGAATATATAGCATGATATATAATCACCCATTTATGTATCATTAATTTAACTGAAGTTCTCCCAGAGAAATTATAATCTACATCTAGTAATGACTACTTACATCAGAATCCAGATCCCTTTTTTCCCCCCCACAGATTTCATTATATCTGCAACTGATTAATTGAATGCCTCAACTGAATCTTCGCTGGACAATACTGAAGAGACTAAAGAGTAAACACATATTCTGGAACTGAAGTCAACTATTTATTTTACTTCTCAGAGGTACTCAAAAAAACTTTACTATTCAAATCTAAGGCCTCTTTAAATTATAAATGGAATATTCTGTTTTATTTATATATTACCTTGTACTTTGATCTATCAGAATATTTCTCAACAGCACAAATCCAGAATATCTAAGCAGAGCGAAACGCTTAAAAAGCATTAGTCTTTTTCCATCTTTAGCACTGATGAAGGTGGGCAGTTTGCTGTCAATTACAGGCTGTTTAGTTTACAAAACCTTATATTCAGACCAGCAATTAGTCATGCATATCAACATAATCTGATGATTGAAGACTTCTGTATGTCTATGCCTCATTCCAGGCAAGCCAACTAAGAATTCCTGGTGGTTGGTCCATTACCAGTGTGATAGATCGAACTTTAATGGTATTGTGTTCCTTTTAGAAGCTCTATCATCCTTCGATGGCTACAATGTCTAAAATGAAAATTGGAAGGATAATACTTGCTGTAGTGCCCAACCAATTCTATGGTTTCAAAGATTATAGATTAAGTAGATTTGCTTTGAAAGCTTCATCTATCAATAATCCCAATGTTAATTAAAATAATACCCTTCTGCCTTATAATGTGTTTTATTCAAGGACTAGACTGCCAGACTTTTTCCTCAGAGATAAGACATGAACATGAAGAATTCAAAATCCCAAGCTCTTTTAGGATATTTTCTTGTCAGTGCTGTTTTGAACACTTGGTTTTTTTTTAGCATTTCACATTTGCCCTGCCTTGGCAGAATATTATGACATTTTTTATTCTTTTATTTACACCCCATACTCTTTCAGTCTAATCCAAAGAGCTCTATATACTTGAGTGTTCTGGTCTGTCAGAAGGAAATCTTATCCTGGCAAAAGTCCATCTGGTATCATTTAAACTTAAGCAGCAGAAACTCCTGTGATTGTGAACCCATTCACTCAATTCTCATCATACAAACCTAAGTTTGTTCCCTGCCACAAATGCATGACCTTTCTGTGACATGATTTAAAATTAAGGGATACTTAGCTTTCGGACATGGCATCAAATTATAAACCGTAATCTATCATAAAACTACGACTTGAGTAAACCTCAGTTTGGCAGACCAGAGAGATTATGATTCATGCTTTAATTTTATCTGTCAGGTGCTGTTGCAAGCTATCCTGGCTAGCATCCCAGGCAAATTCTTAAGAAGACAGACCATAGCTCTTAGAATATGTACACTTTTAAACTTTTAAGCTCTACCGCCTCTCTTGAATTTGACCTCCTGAGGTTGCCAAATGAACACAGAGTCAATCAATCACTCCCTGCCACTGTCTTGTTGAGGTGCTTTTTTCGTATGTCTGCTATATCATTTGTTATCTCCTTCTTCTGGTTACACAGGGACAGACGCTCATCTGGAATTAATTGTACAGGTCAAACAGCTTGCATAAAGCTATGCTGTTTAACCCAGGCTGAGTCTAGCTCATTTTAGCACACATTAATGACAGCGTCATGGCTAAAGAGTTTCTGCTGTATTTCTCCCTTCTTAACTGTGAAATAGCTTTTTCCTCAATAAATAAATCCAAATATAGGATTTATAGGATGATCTACAGATGTAATCACTGCATTTATTCGAAATCTTCATTTGTAGCTAACAAATGTTCTGTTTTTCCTATATAAGTCTACATAAGCTAGAAAGTCACATTATTTTCTACTTTATCTGCTTAAATATTTCTCCAAGGATGAGGTAAACGGTAAGAAGCCTTTACTCTGTATTCTAACTAGTACCATAAAAGAGGCACTTAACACTTCATTCTTGGCTATATTTATCAATATTTATATGAAAACGGTAGTAGTTAAAACAGATTTGCTGAGGACAATTTTGGATATAAAAGTTGCCTATAATGTTACAGAATTTGCAATTAATTAAAAATAGACACTTCTAGCCAGTCTTTACATAAATTTAATCTTGGAGAAAACACACTTGTTCTCTAAACCATCTAATTTAATAGCGTAAACACAGGATTTTATTCTTCTGAGAGAGGTATATTAAGGCATTACATGCCCTTACGTATTTTGCAAGTGATAACTGCCATACTCAGGCAGAGGTCTGTGTGCATGTTTGAAGGCCTAAGCCAGATGCTGGCACGATGCAAAGCTGACTTAAAGCTTGTGCTCGTGCTGCATCGACCCCAGCGTTTCTTTGAAGATTTCTCTCTAACGCTACCGCGATGCATGCTAAGGGTTGATCACATTTATGTAATGGCCACAGATGACAGTAACACCAGTCCAGGAGGAAAACTTGCCATTTTTTTGCATTCTGTTTTAGGTGACCATGTTCTCTCTTCCTTTCTAAGAGCGTTTTGGCCGGAGAGCCTTGGCACCCGTGCAGTGCACTGATGTCTCCCTGGCCATTTGCAGGCGCAGCAGCGCGGTGGAGGCTGCACAGTGCAGCGCTCTCCTTAGCAAGAAGCCTGACTTGAGCGTTCGGCTCCAGAGGATGGTGATCTGCAGAGATCTCCCTGATGATCGCTGTATGTTTTCCTGGGCTTTTTTTTAAGGTTAAAATTGTCTTTAAAATGGGAGCGCTGTGGGATGAGCCGGTCTTTCTTCTTGATTTCTGAAGGATTTGAAGAGTCTTCTACTTGAGCAATTACCTATCAGGAAGAATCAGCATGGATCCATTAGGACTGCCAGGCTCCTCCGGGAGGTTTCTCCCGCTCCCAGCCCACCTGTCAGTGCAAGGGGCCGCTGTGCTCCGGGCCTGCAGGCACAGCCTGGGGGTACGTGCACCGTTAATTAAAGAACTTTGTTATTCCTCCTCTCTCACATTTATATATTTATTTTGGAAGAGAATCACTGCAAAGAGCTTCTACCAAATATTATATTTTTACACAGGCCAGCCTGCAACAAGGCAAGTCTAACCGAAAGGATGAAGGAGAAAGAGGGCAGTAAGATGCAGTGCATTTATATATATATATAAATGGATATATAGTGGTTATATAGTGATGCTGACATTGGAATAACCTTAGCACAAGGAATCGTCTTCTCCTCAGGAGAGAGGTTTCCTCACCTGACCTTGATTCTTAACCCACAAAGCATCATGTTCTCTGGAGCTAATCCCTGTGCTCTTTAGAGGGTTGCTTTTTGTTGTTTAGGTGCTATATTTTATATGCATGTAATTAAATTGAGAGGAAAAAAATAGAGGGGGAAATGCAAAGTGGTTCTGACTGCAAAGAGTATACTAGCATGAATTATGTCATGAAAGATATATTCTTTTGCAAACCTGAGCCAAAGCCAGAGACTTCAAGCCAAAAAAAAGGTCTCTTACGAGCACTCTAACATGCTGCACCTTTATTAAATCCATAACTTTCTCTTCCTCATCTAGAATAGTGTGTGAATTGGGAAATGGGATCTGGAGGGGATTCTCATGAAGTTCTCTTATCTCAGAATATTGTAACGAAAATGCAATGACCTGATGCATCTCCAATGCATCATTTAAGATAAATTGGAGATTGTTTACAATATCTGTATATGTGCCCGTGACTGTCTGTGTGTGCATATATATATAGGTATAATGAAATGTGCTTTTTATTATACATTGAACAGGCATCCTTCTTAAAAAGTCATTGTCTTTGAACTTTTTTTCTAACAGAAGGCTTTGTCCATTCACAACATTTTATTTCATTAAAAAAAAGAAAAACTGTATTTGGAATATCTTTCTTTTCCCTTTGTTTGTCAGCAATAATGCATGTGAGTCAAATTCAGGTCCCCAAGTATATCTGGAGGAATTTATAAAAGAGAATTACAGTGAGAAAAGCTGAATGGCACTTAGATGCAAAGGTGGCTCATGGCACTTCCGAATGCAGTCATTGCCGTAGGTGTTTGTGCATCTGATGGACATTACCTTGGGGTAGTGAGCTGAAGCTGCAGCTTGCTTAGGGGCTTTCATTTCAGCATTTGCTTTTCAGTCTGATAGCCTTAAAAGATGCTGTGCAGTGTCAGGAAGCTGTGTGACTTTCAGCCACATCCCCTAATCAGACTGAGAACGCTTTAAATATTGCTGTAAAGTGTGAAATCTCCGGGCTGCTGTTCTTCCTTTGGCACAATTTCTGCTGGAAGCTGGCCACCTGCACAACACAAAAATAGGAAGCTCAACCTCCGGGCAGATTTTAACACTTTCAACAACTCCTGAAAGAGAGAGCATCAGTGAAGGTGAGAGGGAAGATGGCAGAACACAAGATGAAGCAGAGGCTCGGACAGACAGAATGAGCAGTACGGGAGAGCAGCTCAAAGATAAATCTCAGGTGGAAAGAGAGGGCAGAAAAGAAAGGATGAAGTAGGATGAAGGAGGAGGAGGTAGAGGAGGAGAAGGGAAAAGAAACAGGAAAACGGCAACTAGCAGAGGGGAAAAGAGGCAGGAGAGATGAAGGCAAAGGTCACCCGAGCAGACAGCTCAAAGAGCGGGCCCTGCTTTGCTCGGCAACCTGAGGGGAGCCCAGCTCGATGATGAATGGAGGTGCTGCCACCATGGCCAGCCAGGCTGGCGCCCATGTCGGTAAGAACTGGAGGCCGAGGCCACTCCTGTGTGAAGGAGGCTCTGCCACGCGCACGGCCTCCTGGTGGGGACACGCGGCCACCCGTGCTCTGGGTGCCCTCTGCATGCTGGCCTTCAGGTCCAAACGCGGGGAGTTGACGCCAGGGCCTCAGCTCTCCCCACTGAGGCTCCTTAGGGAGGGTTCAAAGCAGGAGCCCCGCTCATCGCTTTGAGTTGCTCCCCATTTCACATTTTCCCATTTCACCTTTTCCTAGAAAGGGACCTTTCTGCAGTCTCTACCTGCACCAGCCTCTTCAGGCCCCATGTAGGCAGATTGTGTGAATGCCTTCCTGGTGTTTGCAGCCATGTCCTGAAATGCCTTTCATCTAGCAGTCATAACCCCTAGATAGCAAATCTACCCTGCGAGGGGCATGATGGAAGAGTTAAGTGTCACTATCATTTATTGATAATTGTTGAAATGAATTAGCATCTTTATTCTAAAGGACTGTCATGTGCACCACCACACCTAGCAATCCTAGCA
Organism: Nothura maculosa; assembly: GCA_032353885.1. NCBI lineage: Eukaryota > Metazoa > Chordata > Aves > Tinamiformes > Tinamidae > Nothura > Nothura maculosa. The sequence goes on along the minus strand of JAUBOD010000314.1, from coordinate 3,676,914 downwards.
AAAGGAGCAGAAATAAAATGAGTGCCAATAATCTTCTTTTATTCCTAGAGGTGATCCTTTACACATCTGCAACATGTTGAATGGAAAACACAAGGAAAGTTACTGTGATGGGTTTTTGAAAAGCATCTACAAGCTTGTACATACTTTAGAGATGACCATTTGCCATCTTTTAAGTGTACTACAAAATCTGCAAAGATAAAGACTAGACTTGAACCAGTATGGTAAAGGAGAAGACAGTGACATGAAATCACTACCTGATAACTACCAAGTATCTGAAACTAAGTGGTTTTATAATTTCATTCCAAACAGTAGGAAACATGTATAAAAAAAAACTTATCACTCTGGTCAAATTCTTCTTGAGCTCCTGCGCTCATCTGCACAGAGTATAGGCTGCCCTGCTGTACACAGCCCGACAGTGCTCTGTGCACAACACTTTTGGCCTGTGTTTGGAGCCAAATTCTCACAATTGTATCATAGAGCCAAATGATGCCCTTCATTCTCCACTGTGTTCCTCCAGGTTTGTGGCAGTTTATCCCTAACAATTTTACAGCAATCTCAGTTTTGTGAAACCTAAAGAATGTGGTCATGAACCAGGTCTCGGTTCCCCCAAACTGATCTAATGTGTCTTAGTGAGGCCTCCAGGTGCAAGCCAGTGCACACTTGTGCAAACCATGCTTGAGTATCCTGCATGTTACGAGGTGCTCCCTGACACCTTGAACGTCACGGTGCACAGAGGTTCCTAGAGAAGAGGCCAAGGGCTGAATCTCCATGGGGATCAAATCCCTCCCTTTCCCTAGAGTTGACCCGTTCGGGCTAGGAGTTCTCAGCCCTTTTCAAATCGGAATTCCCTTCTCCTGTCCTAGTGAGCAGGAAGGGAAGCAGGGCCTGGCAGGAGCCACCCATGGCTTCTTGTTCTGCTTGCCCCTACAGGCTGAGGCAGAGCCCCAAGCTGAGCAAACGCCCTCAGCCAGCACCAAAACGTCACCAGTGTCACTGTCTCTATTATACAGTCTAAGGGAACTCTGCAATTACAAGAGCTATGTATCTTTAATGACACTTTTTTTGCAGTGTGGTAGCACTTTGAAGGTCAGGCAGGATTCAGGCCTCATTATCCCAAGCACACCAAAAAAAACATCACCAAGCAAATTCCCACGGATTCATTTAATTGTGTTGATTTTATTATACTGGTGCAACCCTAGGAAAATACATGTACTGTGCTGGCATCTGTACCAGTGCAATTTTATACTTACACAGTTTTCCATGATGTAAAGAGGGATTAAAAGGTGGCTTATCTAAATTGAGATAATAATAATGGTTTTTACAGAGACTGTTTTTATACTCAAGCAAGGCCAAAGTGTTTATATAACTGATGAAGATACTGATAGTGCAATAACTGACATAGGTTTTATGAGCTCAAAAATGGTTCATTTATTGGCTAAATGGCAAGTCTTCATATGGCCTTACACAGCAACAGCCTGGTCTTGAACAATTTCATATGTTAATACTTTGCTTAGGAATAATTCCCCTTAGAGAAGGATTTTCACAGTGAAAGATGCTCAGTAATAGCCACTGTTCCCTTTCACATCCTCTTTAATAAGAAAAACTTTCAACTGAAAAGTCATGCATGCCAGAATATTTAGACCATAAGATAAAGCATCTTTTCTGTGATTTCCATGAAGTATTATATTGCATTCAGCATAATGACTGCTTCCCAATGCTACAAAATGTCAATTTTATAACAGGAGAATAAGAGCATTTTCCAGCTAGAGAATGAATCCATGATGTACTGAGCAAGAGGCAGATATATTGCCCATCCCTTCCACCTTAAAGATGTGTTTGCTTTTGAAGGTTAGCTGAATTAAAATAGGGTGTAAATAACTTGTCTTGGACAACAACCCTTCTAGACAAAACAAAACTTAAAGGAATTTAAGATGAAGGTTAAAGTTATTCCCTTTCCTTCCCTGAAATATCTTTTTTTTTTAAAGAGGGCTAATGCTAATTTCATCAATTGTCACACCAACTATCTAGGCAACACATGATTCACCATACAGATATTTAGCAGAAGACAAATAAGCTGTGTGGGTTCATCTGGGGTCACCAGACGTCACTGTGTCTCGTTATGGAAGCCCCAGGTTTGGTGGTTTGCAGCAGGACTCTATGAACACAGTTGTCCCTCTGAAATACGCCCCTGTGCTTCCCAAGGTAGTCCTTCCATTTTGTGCTTGCCAGAGTAGTCTCCTAGTACTGGGCTACAACCAGGATTTACTGGAGTTGGGAGTGTGGCTTCTTCGTCATCTCTTACAAACAACTTCATGGAGTGGTCACCCTCCCAGCCCTGGCCCTCCAAGGCCACCCGCTCCTATGAAAAACCATCCATCTTTTAATGGGAGGCTTTGTGTTTCCACTAGTGATGTCCATACAGCAGAAGGGTCTGGAATGCTATAACTGGAAAGATTACTTGTCTGTTACGGATAACATTTGTGGTTGGCAGTTGTGATTCTCCCTGCTGATTAGAAATGGTTCTCTCCAAGCATAGTTCCTGGGGGATTACAACATATCCCAGTGTTTTGTAACCATTGGTGGAAGTTTGGGTGTTTTTTTAATATAATCTGTATGGGAAAAGTACACTGTCACAGAGGAAGGGTCAGGAGAAAGAGGCTGTTTCAAAATAATTGCATTCTGGAAGGGGAGAAGGAGTATGTTTATTTATACAGTGAAGAGAGAGCACTATGTAAAAGGGCACAAGGAGACAGGTTTCTCCACTGCTTCCTGCCTAGGGATTTCAACGCGGGGCGAGATTCAACGAGGGGTGAGAGGCATCTCACATAATTCTAGAATTTCAAAGGGTCGGTGTCCAGCTCTGAATTATCCGCGCAAAGCTCTCCTCATAGTTAAGGGAGAGAAAAGGTCCCCAAAGGCAAGAAAATTGTCTGCCTGAATTAGCTCCTGTAGGCACTTATTTCTCCCCGTTGGGCTGCGGTCTGGCTGGCTAGTTCCTGTAGATGTCTAATTTAATGAATCCCATTCCAGCTGCCTGCTTGGGCTCCCCAGATGTGCAGTCCCCACATTGTATCTCTAATTGATACTAGGCCCTAGGAGTAGCGTAAAAATAGAAGAACGAATGGATGAAGCTGGGAAAGGCAAAGACAAGGGAATGGCAAGGGAAACAGAGTGAAGAAAACGTAAGGCAGGGAAAATGGGAATACTGGCAGCAGCATGTAAATGTGGAAGGAAATTAGGATAAATGGCCATCCACACAGTAGGAAATTCTATACAGGCTTCAAATTGCTGGTGCACACGGCTGCTATAGAGAGAGGTCAGGAAACCTGGCAGTATTGAAAGAAGAAAAACTTCTACATAAATGCAAATGTTCCAACTAATCGGGCATTTCATTCGGCCTCCGTTGGTTCCCTAAGGAGATAATGTCAAGCACTTGACCTACATTTTCCTTTCCTCCATTATATCCCACTCGCTAAAACCCTGTTTGACAACTTTGACCTGAAAGAGACCCTCCACTGGCCACTTTCTCCATTCCCAATGGGCGCTGCCCCCTTGGCAGAGCTCTCCACGTGCCCCTTGGTGCGAGGCTCCCTTGGGGCACAGTTTGCTCTCCCTGGAATCCCCTCGTTCCTGGCGAAGGGCAGGGCTGATGCTGCCGTGCCCGTGTCGAGGGGCACCCGCTGCCCGCCCGTGCCCTGCGCCTGCACCTGCCTCTGCCCGATGTTCCGGCCGGTGCCCTCATCCCTCTGCACATCTCCCTGATCCCTTTGCATGGCTCCTGGATTCCTTTACATGGCTCCCTGACCTCTTTGTGTGGCTCCCTGATTCCTTTGCACATCTCCCTGACCCCTTTGCATGGATCTACAATCTCGCTGCATGGCATCTTGATCGCTCTGCACCGCTCCCCAATCCCTTTGCATGGCACCCTGACCCCTTTGCATGGCTCCCCGATCCCTTTGCATGGCACCCTTCCTCCAGCTCCTCGATCCCTTTGCACCCTGCTCCCCCTGCTCGGCGGGACCCAGGCGCTGGGATCCCGCAGCAGCAGCAGCACTGTGTGGTTTCACCCGAGATGGCACCACCACGGGCCAGTTTGGCACCCGCGCCTCCTCCTAAGGCCCTAGGATCACGGTTCCCCTCAGGAACACCCAGCCCGTCCCCCTTTCCTCCCTGGGGTGAAGCAGGGCAAACACAACCCCCGCAAGGCACAGGGGGGCAAAGCCAGCGCCCCGCCAGCCCCCAATGGCGCCGAAGCCGGCGGCACCCAGCGCCCGGCTGCCCATGGCGGCCCGCGGGGTAACGGCAGCGGCGGCCCCGGCGGGCGGGCCCGGGGCGCGGAGGCCGGAGCCGCCGCGGAGCCGCCGAGCGCCGGGGCCTGCGGGCGGCCGCTGGTTGGCGGCGCCGGGGACACGTGAGGCAGGAGGAGGGCGCAGCGGCGGCGGCCGGAGTTTCCCCGACAGCTGGAGGCTGCTGCGGCGGCGGCTCCTCCTCCTCCTCCTGCTGCTGCTGCTGCCGCTGCCCGCGCTGCGCTTCCTTCCCCCCTTCCCCTTCCCCCTTCCCCTTGCCCCCCGCCGGAGCCCCCCGCGCTCCTCCGTATTGACAAACACACAAAGGGCCGCGGCGCCGGCATGGGAGACAAGAAGAGCCCGACCAGGTAGGGGCGGCAGCGGGGCCCGAGATGGCGGCGCTGCCGCCGGCAGTGGCGGCGGCGGCTGCTGCTTCTGCTTCTCGCGCCCCGGCGCCTGCTCGTTCGCTGTTGTCTCCGCAGGCCGAAGCGGCAGCCGAAACCCTCCTCGGACGAGGGCTACTGGGACTGCAGCGTGTGCACCTTCCGCAACGGCGCCGAGGCCTTCAAGTGCATGATGTGCGACGTGAGGAAGGGCACCTCCACACGGTGAGTCCCGTGGGGGCACACCCCGGAATGGGGGCTCCCTTGGGCGCTCGAGAACCGGGGGGGGGGGGGGGGGGGGGGG
>JAUBOD010000314.1:3649587-3663885 GCA_032353885.1 Nothura maculosa | reverse complement strand
GTCTTCAAAACCCACCTGGATGCCGCCCTGTGCCACCTGCTCTAGGTGTGCCTGCTGGAGCAGGAAGGTTGGACTGGATGATCTCTAGAAGTCCCTTCCAACCTCAACCATCCTTTATCTTTGCAGTTGGAGGACACCAAGCGTGCCCTCCATGCGTTTCTGTGCGGGAGTGTTTCGGATGGTGGCGCGGGGAGCTGCCCGTTGCAGAGGGGCTTCTTGCGCGGGTGTCTGTGCGGAGCCATCGGCACCCAGACTGTCCGTCCCACCTGCAAGCCTGCCACAACCTTTCCCTTGCTTTTTCAGGAGACTGGGGTAGGGCCAGGGGGAAGAGAGGCTTGGATAACTGAATGGAAACTTTCCTGTTCTGAATTACTGAAAGTCTTGGCCTAATCTTTAGGCATTTCTGTAAAACTGGAATGTAGCATATCTGAACCACATAGGTCAAATGACAGGGCTCCTCAGGAAGAAAATGTGTGAATTAATGGGGATTTTAAAAATTAGTTTTAAAAATAGAGCTAACTCTACAAGCTGAGAAAAGTTGGTTTGACGCATTCAAGGAAATTTGTTTCTTATGGACACAGTCACATTGGATAGTCAAGTGTCCTGAGCTGGGACTTCTGTGTTTAGAGAAGGAGGAATGAAGAAGCGGGACGAGAGATGATTCTGTGGCAGCATCTTCTGTGGAGAAACCAGCTCCACTGGGAGCGTTATGGAGGTTAATGGTCTCTCCCTCTCCTTAAGAGTGGTCGTCTCTGTGGGGCTGCCTTGGAGTGAAGGAAGTTCCTGGGATGCCACAACCTTCTGAGAGGGTCAAACACACCGAGCGGTGCAGAGCAAATAAGGAATAAGGTCAGGAACAAGTCTTTTCTTCTTTGGTCACAACACTATCCGTGCCAATTGTCTGTGCTGTTTTGTGCCACAGTACCTGCGCTTCTCCATTGGAATGAGCCCCATTTCTTGACCGCTTTTTTTTTGGCACACATGTAAGAAGCATCACAGTTTGTACAGGCAGGGGCCAGAGCAGTCTGCAGGATCCAGCCCTTTGTGGGATTGGAAGTGGGAGAGGTCACCTCCCCAAGAATACAGGGATATAGGGAGCTGAAAGACTGTGCCCCGCACCTTCCCTGCAGGCTCCCAAATGCTGCTTCCTTGGGGCACTTTCCTAAGGAAATAGAGCTTTCTGAGCTCTGCCTGTGTGTAGCAAACTGGCATCTAGGAAGCAGAAATTGGTTGATTTTATATGTTTTTTCAAAAAGAACATTTTCACTATAAACATCTCTTATGGTGCACATCAATGAACCATGTAGTTTGTGGCACTTGGGGAAGAATCTTTAGTAACTCATGAGGACTGGAAGTCTTAAAAATGGTCGTTGAAAAAGTAACATTTGAGAGTTGCTTTAAAAACTGTTCATGAGGATGAATTCAGGTTTTCTGAAGGCCCCGATACAGATATTTCTGCTTAGGGCAGACCTTTGTGCACTGCACCAGTGATCTGCAGGAGACTTGCTGGCCTCATCTGCTCAATGCCAGCTGGAAAATAGGGCATTCCCTTGAAGGGAATGATTAAATAGGGACACTGCCTCCAGGGGTAGTTTTTCTGCACATTTATACAGTGCCTGACAAAACCATATGGGTTCTGTAAGTCTGTTCTAATTGAATCAGCTTTTATTGAAAGACAGAATTGCTAGAAATGCACCGAATGGATGAATTCCAAGTAAATGATTCACACGGTAAAACAGCTAGGAATATTTAAACACTGGAAATTAGAGCCCACTGAAGGTTAGAATTAAAATCTATAGTATGTGTGTAGAAACTGCATTGTTACTCTGTGATTCACATACGAGTCTATTACATTTTCCCATACAGAGCACGAATTCAGTGGCTTGAAGTGTCAGAACGGCTGCGTTGTATAATTCATAGAGGCCGTGTGTGCGCTGGGCGTGCTCTGGAATAGCGCAGAAGGGGTGGCCATGAGAAAAAACAGTTCTGCATAGGATGTAGAAGATTTTCATTATTTTATTTTATTTTATTTCATTCCCGAGCTGCCCCGGTGGGGCAGTGACGGGCAGCTGCTCGCGAGCAGCTCCGTGCGGCACTCGTGGCCCTGCAGCTCCGCGTGACGGGGGCTCTGGATGGAGGTTTGAAATAAGAGTAACCAGGTGCTTGTGCAGAAAGCAGACGTTAATTCCTGGGCAATCAGGGGGTAAGTTATGAACCTGCTGTGGTGTGAAAGGGACAAATCTTTGTGCTGGCTTCTTGGTGAAGTTCAGCAAGCAGTTCTCTCTGACTATTTTGGAATGATTCTATGTGTTGTCCAGTGCTACTGAAATCTGAAACATATTTCAGGACATGGCCGAAAGTGTTGAAAACTTCATTGTTGTCTTGAGGCACCTCTGTTGAGAGGTCCTTAAAGATAAGGAATCCTTCTGCTCCCGCACTGCTGGATCGCGCGCACTGACCCTTGGACTGCAGGCCCCAGTGCATACACCTCGTGGAGCTGCTGGAGAGGGTCCCGCGGAGGGCAACAAGGATGATGAAGGGACTGGAGCATCTCTTGCACAGGGAGAGATTGAGTGAGTTGGGCCTGTTTAGCCCGGAGAAGAGAAGGATGAGGAGGAATCTGATTAACATGTGTAAGTTCATGAAGGGGGAATGCAGGGAGGAAGGGGCAAAGCTCTTCTCAGTGGTGGCCAGTGACAGGGAAGTGTGTACAGGCAGTTCCATCTTCATATGAGGAAGAACTTGTTTCCTGTGAGGGTGACAGAGCAGTGGAACAGGCTGCCCAGGGAGGTTGTGGAGTCTACTTCTCTGGAGATCTTCCCAACTCACCTGGATGCCGCCCTGTGCCACATGCTCTGGGTGTCCCTGCTGGAGCAGGGGGTTGGACTGGATGATCTCTAGAGGTCCCTTCCAACTTCAACCATCCTGTGATTCTGCGGGATTCTACACCGTAATTATAGAGATTTTTGCATAAACTGAGATAAATGGTCAAAAATGAAAGACTGAGACTTTACCTTCTGGCTTGCATTTCAGTTAGATTCGACAATTCACTGTGTGTGAAATCAGCCTAATGGCTGCTGATTGTCTGGCTTATTGCGGGAGGAGAGTTGTTGGAATGACTGAATGCATGTATTTGTGTTTCAGGGCTATTGATTTCTTTCTGCATTATAAAGAACTTCTTGAATCTTGGAAAATTCCTTATCTGTGTATTTTTAAATTGTGACAATAAGATTAGGATGCTACATTTCCTTTATATCCATCTATTTATTCTGATGAAGAGAGAAGAAGTGAAAATGTTAATTACTCCACACTTGTAAAGTACCTGGTCTTCCTTTTGCGAGAGTCAGAGGGTGAAGAATTGTGTTCAAAAGAATGGCAGAAAGGGCCAGAGGAAAATACAGACTTGTTATTACTCCCTACGCTATGGTACTCTACTGCTGGATGTGGAAAATGCTGAAATACATATGTTTTATTTTGGAGACTCTTAGGCTTTCCATCCTCTCTAAATCCAAGTCATCAGTCCGTTATGGAAAGGCGTTTTCCAACGGGGCTCCTTGTAACCTGCCCTGGGCCCTTCAGAGTGGAAGGGCAGCTCGGCCCTAGTCCCAGCTTAGAGTTGGAGCTCCCCATGATTCGTGTCCTTTCAAAAACACCCCAGTGGGGTGTTATATCCCGTGTTGTTGCAATACAGTAGCTGTATTCTACAGAAATTACTTGAATGCTGTAAAAGTTGCCTCAAACATTCATACTTCAGTATTCTCCTAACAATATGCATTATATGAGTGCTCTTCTGCTAACAAATATTTCTAAATACACTTTTTTTTCATATCCTTTGGAGTCTTCTGCTTGTTTAAAAAGCTGTTTACTGTAAAATAGCTCTGTAGGCACCGTTCCAGCCTGACCACTCACTTGCTCCCTCTATGCATGCACATTCATTGGGGATAAGAAGTAACTTTCTATTTTTAATGTAATTGATGTAATTACTGTCTTAAGATATTAAAGAGCACAGATCTGAGTAGCTAGAGGAGTGAGAACATGTCGTGGAGCAGTTTGGGGTAAGAATTAGGGAGACTACGATGATTAAGTAGAACGTGTGCAATGAAAAGCTTTTCTTGAGGGTTCAGTAATGACCGTGAACTAGAAAAATGGAGATTAGAGTATTACTGTGGCTATCAGATTTCTATTAGCTTCTTGAGACATTAATATTTAGGATAGACCTGTGTGGAAAATGATCTTCATATAAATTATAAGATATTTAAAGCCTGTACATTTGTATTGGGAAATGATTCCGTCTGGTAATGAAAGAGCAGGGGAGGTTGGAATTATTCAGCTTTGATCTCAACAAGGTTCTTTGGCACTTAACTGTTCTCTGTTTGAAGTTTTTGAAAAAGATTGTGCTACAAATATCACAAGAAAGGGTTTTTATTAGGATCTGATTAAAGCTGACCTTGTTGCTTCTCAGGGTTTTGTTTAATTCACAACAGCATATTGATAATTTAATTACTTAAAATGGAATAAACACGAGAATGTTGGGGTTTGTTTCATTATTCATTCAAGGAGACCATACAAGGGGGAAAAAACAGCATAGTTATTGGCTTTCCAGGAGCCACACTTTTATTTTTGTTGGCGGTGTCGGGAGGTGTGGAGCAGAGGGACCTGCAGGCCCCTGTGATCCACGGAACGAGTGTGTGTGTTTTCCTCGGGGAACTGGGTGTATCAGGGCTCATTCTGGCTTGCAGCTGCACTCTCAAAAACCCTTATGGAGGGATTCCAAATAAATATGGTTTTATACTTTATTATTATTATTATTTAGGATTTTGCTTTTAAAGTAGTGAATGCACGAGAGTCCTTGTGAGACATCTGTGAAATTATCCAGCCAGGAGTTGATAGTGATGAAACTATTTCACTATCTAATGTTAGCCTTTGCTAACACGGTATCATTGGAGTGAAGAGACGGTCATAACCAGTATTAGGTGGATTTTCTTTGTTGTCTAGAGGTAGGAAAAGGTGACAGATGATATAAAAAGCTAAAGGAGTTAATGCAGAGCAGAGCATCCTCACAATGTGCAGTCCTTAGTGTGAATATCTGAACCGCAGCACTTGGTATCTGAGATGTCCAGCCAAACAGGGAGGGCAACGCCTGCCTTTCAGTGCATCACCTCATACTCTCCATCTTCGAGGTGTGTATGGGGTGATGCAAAATAAATACATTTTTTTGTTGTTAGGGAACAGGTTATGCATTTGATCATCATTGGTCATCAGAAATGGCCCCCATCCTGTTATTTTTCTGCATAAAGAACTGAAACTGTAAGAAGGAGATGACTGATCTCAATCTATTCAACAACCTGTCTTCCAGATATTATTTCCATGGCAATGCACTACGAGATAAAGACAAGTAAAGACTTTCAGTCTGTCTCCTTGACAAAAGAACTGAGGGCTGGAGAAACTAAGACGTGGTTCCTGAGGCCTTTCTCCTGTCCTCACTAAAGGAGATAATGGCAGGCGTTGGTAAAAGCAGCAGTTGGAACCGGCGATACTAGTAGTGTAATTGGAATTAGAGTCACTTCTGATGAAATTAAGGGTATGGTGACCCAGTCAGCCAGCAACACACACGTGTCCCACAGGAGAAGATGGAAAGGAGATGCCCAAGATGTGGGGGCCCTGGAGAGGAACCCAATACCTTCCAAATGAGGTCGGGTGCAGTTTAAGAAGCGCCGGCGGCTTCCGCTGCTTTGCTCGGGAAAGAGGAATTTCGGATTCCCAGCAGAACGAGCTTGGAGTTGGAGAGCGGCCTCTACAAGTTTGCACTTTAAAAAGAAGACGGACCCAAAGGGGAAGGGTTTGCAAAGGGGGACAAGATGTGCCTAAAATAGGAATTAGTTCACATTAGTTCACAATCACATGATGGTTTTATCCTATGGTACCTATTATTGTAAGGTGCAGGCTGTTTTCAAGCATCCATGAATTTTATTGGAGGTATGGCATATATCTGTGTCTGATTGTACATTCTGCTGTGGCCTGATATCTTAAAAATCAAATGTTTAATGGCCTGAGGGTGGCACAGAAGTGTCTGCTGTTTTGCAGAAAAAGAATTTGAATTTTAATGCCAGAGGATATTAATGTTGTGCAATTCCTTTACTAGAAGGTCCACCTGTGATGAGGGTAGAGGTTTTGAACCTGAGGAGGAAGGGTTAAATGTTTTCCTCACCACAGGTTTGGCAGTAATTTTGAGAATCTCATAGATGATTAATGCTGTATGAATGCTTATAATAGTATTATCACTCCCTCTGCATCATCTAATTGGCAGGGTTGTCCGCAGCAAGGCAATTCAGGAAACTTTGCTTTCTCACTGGAAGAAAACTAACCTAAGGAAAGTTACAGAAGGGCTAAGAGTGCACGTGGTGGTTACTGCATGTCACTGTTCTCATGATACTCCTCCTATGTCTGAGTTCTTCTCCTTTGTGCTAGTCAGTAGCCTTGGGGATTACAGAGCTGCTCTGCCCTGAGTCAGTGTTGTGAGGAACAGGGAATTAAAGATTGTGGCCCTCGAACTGTAGCAGCAAATGCCACCTGAGACGGATGGAACATGAGGATAAAATCCCCCATAAAGAATAAGGTAGATCTGCGGGTTGCATTTTTATTTGTAATCGAGGGGAAAACAGAGAAGTCAAGGGAAGAGACGGGCAGCAGAATTGCAGACAAATGGAGGGGAGACTTCGTGTAATTAAGGTAGGGATGGCTGCTGTAGCAAAAATTTTGCCCTCCAGGTAGAAACCAGATTACTTAAATAATGTAGAAGTTGCACAAGCAGCTTTCTGTGCAGCATAGAGAGGAGGGCACAAACCAGAGGGGTGGGAACTGGGATGGTCATGGTCAGACTGTAACGGTTGTATTTTTCATGGCAGTCAGAGGTTTTGTTTTTGGGAAGGTTGATTTTTAAACAGTTTTATTTCCTAAGTAGTTAAAAAGAAAAGGAGAAAGAGCGGATGGGAGAACAGGAAGTGGGATACAGAAAAGCTTCCAGCAGTCTGGGGAGCTGATTGACTTTCTCTGGTGCCTGCAGTTAGTTTCACGTGTTCCTTTCTGGAAGCTCCCTGAGCTTGTCCTCCCACACTTTGACTGAAGATGTTTATTTTGGAATTACTGACTTTGTTTTTAAGGTTCCTTCTACCTTATTCAAAACCACATACACACACAAAAAAACCTTTGTAAAGGCAGTTTTTGCAACAAAGTCTTTTTTTTCCAAGGAGACATCATAAGGAAAAGTGTAGTGAATGTGGGTAAAAGCCAAAGCATTTCTTGCCATCCTTGTGTGCTGGTCCTGTTTCCATCGGCATCAGCTTCCCTGGCTGCAGATGACTTGTGTAAGTAGATTAGTTACTGCTCGCACGGCCTTTTGGCAATAGTGGTTCTGATAATTAATCCCTGGAAAAACCCTGGAGAGTGAAATTGAGGGCACGGATTGACTGGGTTAGTGGTTCCCAGGGAATGAGGCTGCCTGGCTGGTGAGACGGATGTCGTGAATATCTGAGGTGTGAACAGAGCAGATGCTCGTTAGCTGAGTCCTGTGCTGGGGGACCCTTAGGGATAGGCTGGGAATAAGTAGCAGATTAAAAGATTTGGGAACTTCTTTTACCATAGAAGCATCTATCCAACCCTTCTGAATCATCCGGAAAAGAAGAATATTTGGAATTTGAAAAATAATGTGGACTATTTTATTTTGGAGAAAAAGCATGCTGTGCCCAGGGACAGGACCCCATCAGTTAGGTTTCTATTCCAAATATTTCTAAGCTCTTTCTAGAGGGATGAGTCTGCTGTCCTGAACAAAAGGTCAGTGTCGCCCTGCAGGGAGAAGTTTAGATAAGTAGGGCTGCTTAGAGATTAGGGGTCCTTTGGAGAAAGTCTGTCTAGGCCTGTGAAACTTACTTGTTAAGAAGTGATGATCTTTTACAGAGGAAGAAAGAAAAAAAGATAGTGTGACAAGGGAAAGTTACGGAATACACCCCATGGAGACTGCACAGAGAAATAAATGGTGAACTCTGAAAAAATACAGCACACTTCTTCTGAGGAGGAACTGATCTTTCCTGCAAATGAAAATATGATAGGAAATAAGATACATGTGATAAGTGTGGAAGCGAGAGCTGCTCTGGTGGAGAGTGTAATTTGACAGTGTGAACATCTTGTCTGTCTCGTTCAATTCTGTTGTCACTCAGAGGTTGCTTCCTAATATCTGAAAGAGAAACGTGAGTCAATGAAACCAAACCAGAATGGTGGTTTATTAGGCTGCAGCCATAGCATACTGTATGGTTGCAGCGTAATGGCCAGCAACTTCTCCCTAATTCCCAGGATGGGGCAGGATATATGTAATTTCTTAGGAATTCAGTGAACTGAAAGCACAATTGTATCTGTCCATTTATACAGAAGTCGAAGCAGGGTCGAATATTGCGCTAGTTACCAAAGGAGAAGGGAGACAAGTAAACTGACCAGAGATCTAGACTGAAATGTTTGACTGAACATGCTTGATTCTAAAAGCCTTTAGTTGTTTTGCATGTGTAGCACTTTCCTTTAGGAAATGCATAATTTGCTACTTGGAACAGGATAAGCTTCTGGCGAGGGATTTTTGTCTGAATTGGAGCCAGGAGATAGCTGAACCTGAAAGAAGGAAAGGGAAGGGCTTATTGGAATGAAAGCTCTAGTGGGGGATATTCATTGTGGGTCCTGGTCGTCTGTTGGAGAATGTTTTGCAGCTTGATGGAAATGGCATCGTTCTGCTTTAACTCAGGACATTCTGCTACGTTTGGGCAGTTGCATTTATTGCTTTCAGAAAGGAAAATGCATGAAACATAAGAGGTTTAAGTTCTAGGAAGAGGGTGCATTTGAGGATGTCTCCATCATTTATTTTTCATATTTTCATAGTATTTACCCTGCAAAGTGCATACTATAGAAGACAACATGAAGACCTTAGTCCCCCAGTAGGCTGAAAAGTGTGTGAGATGGAGTTACCTCGTCCAGCTTTCTGTACAGAAGAGGCACGAGGCCTCTGTAGCCTTTGGCCCGGCCTGCCGAAGCATGTGCCTTTCTTCAACATTTGCAGAAGAGCATTTGTCAGCTGGGATGGATTAGTGGGAGCGATGGGAGGCAGGAGAGTTGGGACAGGGAGAGGAAAGGATTGGGATGCATCCTGAACAGGGGCCCAGCAAGACCTGTGCAGCCGGCACGGAATCCAGCCCCAGGGTTGGGTGGCTGCTCTGCTGGAGACGGTTCATGTCCCCTCCAGGTGGGGGGCTGGATGATCTCTAGAGGTCCCTTCCAACCTCAACCATTCTGGGATTGTCATTCTCTCCACGCTGCTCAGCAGCCTTGGCCGGCTCTGTGTGCTCACGGTGTGTGGCACCAAAGTGAGGAATCTTCACTGAGTCCCACGTGCAGGGAAGCCTCATACCATCCTACCATCCCAAATGGCCTGGGATCGATTTGGACTTGACTAGGTTTTCAGTTAGTCCTTGCAAAACTTAGAGATCCTCCTCTTTGTTTCCAGGCTGCAGTGCATGGAGCATAGAGGAGGTTCAGCACATAAATAGTTTGTGTCTGTCAGAAACCCAGCTCAGACTCTGGGCAACGCAACAGACTTCACGTTGCTTATGGGCCCAACTGGCTGTAGAAGTAGCACCCCCGTGTAAATGCAGTTGTGCCCTAGGGGCCTGAGTGAAATAAATTCAGCCAGACGCCAGCTGCTTAGCCTGTATGCTTGGCCCACTGCACGTCTGATGTACGGCTGGGCTGACTGTCCTTCTGTGTCTGCTAATAACTGACCGTGAAACCCTGCACGCTGCCTTGTTCTGGGGAGCGAAGATGTGGGAGGTGGGGTTTGGTTTCCAAGCTGGTCTACTTTGTTGTAATGTAACATCTCAAACCGGTTAAAATTCCTCTCGAGGGGATTATTGATGAAGATCAGGGTGGGGGAGATAAAGGAAGGACTGCTTGAGAAGTCCCAAATGATGTAAGAAAAAGAAGGTATTGAGTTTTGCCCTCGAGCCATTTCTCTTTCCCATTGCTCAAGTTCCAGATATTTTTCATGTCTAGATAGGCCTGTAAATTGCTTTGGTATAAAGCCTTTTTTAGAAAGCCAACAACAAAAACTAGCACATCCTTTTTTGTATTAATTATATGCTCCCATTAAGTGCATCAGTGTCGAATGAGTTAATGCACAGACATCCTAAATAAACAATTCTCTGCAGCTTCTGTAAATACATCCCCTCGAACGGCAGCAATATCAAATCCCATAAAATAAAATGCAGTCATATCCTGCAAAAAGAAAAACAGAGTAAACATGGCTTAAATGCTGGTAATATCCTCGCCGATTAGCATTCATGGGATTCGTAGAGAAAACAACAGAGCTGTACTTGAATGTTTGTATTAGTGTCTCCTGGCTCTTTCTTGCTTAAAAAAATCTGTTTTATGGCATCGGTTTTATATAAAACTTGCACTTTCACAGCTCCTCAAAAGGAACGTGCTAATAGAAATGTGGAATAGAAATGTGCTTCGGTAGAAGTAGGCTGATGGCAGCTTAGAAGAAAGGTAATTGTGTCTAAAAAGGAAAATGCAAGTGCTAGAGAGGCTTAATAACTGGATCTATGATGCTTAGAGTCCCCTTGAAAAAGGAAAGCTTAGCAGATTAGTCCATTGGCATTGTTGGAGTGCATGGATCCAGACCACGGTCTTCATCTCTCCTGGGAAGAATGGAGAGCTTTTATCTTTTGCAATAGTCTTTTGGTTTCACCTGTAATAACTGAAATGAGATTATTAGAGGAAAGTGCAGTTTTGAGTAACACACCTCACATCTGTGAACTTCTCTGTTCTGAATACGTTCAAGAAACGAAGTATTATGAGATTGCTGAATTAACAGCAATGTTAACGCCATCTATATTTACTTAATCTAAAGTAGCCTGTTAAAACAGAGTCTTTAACTGTGTTTTTGAGAAACCATAGTTTAAAATGTTGTATTTTGGTGAATTATCAAAAATAATTTTTGTTGCAGAATAGCATCTTTTCTTGCATTTTTTTTTCTTCTCTACAAGATGGCCTTTCTCTGTATGAAATACTGCTTGAAAGACATCACTGAGCTACTCAAAGTCATGAACTGGTCTCTTGGCTCAAACCTTCCCGAGTGGTGCAGTCACCTAGTGAAGCCTGCACGGCTTGCAGAGGCTTTGCAGGTCTTTAGCTCCTCCTGAGTCGCTGAGCAAGAAATGGAACATTTGAAAGGGTAAATCAGTGTTGAGAGATGTGAATTCATTTCTTAATGATTTAAGAGAACTGAATGCGTCATTTAAAAATGAATATACATAGCATAATTGACACAAAGCTTGAGCAGGAACTGACAAATATACATTCGACAGATGAGGATTTTTCATATTTATCAGTGAAAAGCAATATACTTCAGAACAAGTAAGAGCATAAACAGTCCAATCTGGTTTGGTGAGAAGGAGTTAGGCCAGAAATATCTCCCAAGTGAAAATATATCTCACAATTAAGGATGGATATTATATCAGGAGGAATATAAAACACATTTAGCGGAATTCCTTGTTGCAACAAAACCGTGCAGAACTTCTGGATTCATTTTTAGTGTGTCTTCCCAAGTGTTTTTGTTCTTAATTGACTTCTGTTCCTTGTGGCAAGTTATTTTTTTCTCCCTCCTCTTTGGCTTTTTCATTTACCAGATAAACTCTTGAAAAGAGGAAAACATCTCATTTCATATTAAAATTCTTGTATTCGAATACTGAATAAAATATAAAAGAAGCAATTTTCAAAGGAGGACATATCCATATTTCAGCAAATATACAATTTGTAAACTGTTTTTAGTTTAGATTGAAACTTGGGGGAGGGAAAGTGGCGTTTGGCGCTGGAAGTCCAGAAGGTTCCGTGGCCTCCTTGTGGCGCCCATGTGCCCCCATGGCCACAGCCTGTCCTGGTAGTGTGTGTTGCCTCCGGTGAAGAACCTCATAAAAAGGAAGCACCTTTCAGCAGTATTTGCTGTTGCTTTGGGGGAACATGAGTTGGAAGAGTAAGTTTTGCTCTGTCCAGCTTACAGTGGTGGTAACTTTGGGTGTTTTGGGGTATGTGCTGACAGGAGCTGCAGCTACCTCTGCTCCTCAGAGGCGGGTTCCCTCCCGGAGCTTCATCTCCCTGTAAGCCTGGATTAAACAGCTGGAGGAAGAGGGTACCTTCAAAAGCCCTTTCTTTAAATCCTCCAGAAAAAAAATAAAATCTGCTGTTCCTAACAAAAAGTGAATCAAAAGGCTGCTGTGGTTTAAATTTGGTGTCATGTTGTAATGAAATGTTGGCAGCTGGGTAAGTCATATCGGTATTTGATTTTGTACTGAATGTTGCTGTTAATAATCAAAGTGTGGAGAGTTTTAAGACTGATTTTGTAAAGTCTAAGCATTATATACATGTATGTGCACACAGGAAACCTCGACCTGTTTCTCAGCTGGTTGCACAGCAGGTTCCCCAGCAATTCGTGCCCCCTACACAGTCAAAGAAAGAGAAAAAAGACAAAGTAGAAAAGGAAAAAAGTGAAAAGGAAACAACTAGCAAAAAGAACAGTCATAAGAAAACCAGGTAAATTTTTTAGAAACTTTTTTAGTATTGGTAAATATAATAATTAAAAAGTAAGAAAATGCTCTGCATTTTACTGCTCTGTAAGTGCTGTGGTAAACTCTTTCCAACATAAGGCTAAATAGTTGTGTTAAAGTGTCGTTGTTTTTTAGGCTGCTTATTAAATGTGAAGAAAACCTGCAGTTCATAACTTTGACCAGAAGATGGAGATCAGCTGAAAATGAAAGAGAGAATTGGGTATTTTTGCTAAGGGGAGCAGATGTCTCTCACCACCGTATGAAGCCATGGATAGGCAAAAGGGATGACACTATGTTTTGGAAAAGAGAAATGAGTAGAGCAGCTAGTTTTATGCAGAATAACAGGAGAGAAAGAAACAAAGATCCAATGCCTGGTTCCAGAAGAACAGGCAAGTACAAGTCATTGATAGCCTTGCAAATGTAGAATGAATTTTGGAGGCTAAAATAAGGTATTAATTGTGACAGGGTAAGGCACACAGATTTCCCAATGAATCAAAAATCCCGGTAGTGGATTCAGGATGCTGAAGGAAATCCTTAAGGCTCTTGGAATCTTAGAGATCTTTCCACAGCAGCCCAGAGAATAAGGTTCCTTGAGATCAGATCTGTGCAGAAGTAGCAAATGCTTCTCTGTGCCTGCAATAGGATATCAGAACCACGAAGAAATTGTGAGACTAGAGAAATGTTCCGTAAGACTCTCTAAGAGAAATGTGGTTAGTATTAAGGAGACGGCAGGTGAATGCATATATTTATCTTCCTTGTCTTTTTTATAGTCACAATTTCTAACTGTACAGCACACTCAGCTAAAATACTTCTGTTACTAAATGTCTGAAATTAATATACCAAGTTTTAACAAAGCTAACTAGGCATTATAAATGTAAATATTAAAGGATAAATTGCAATGTTACATTAAAAATGCAAAAATAAGAAGGAAAAATGGAGAACACCAATACAGAAATTTTGGTCAAAAATACAGGATAGAGAATTGCATGAAGAATAAGTACTTGAAACAACTAGCTGTGGGACTTCTATGCAGGTTGATAATGCTGGATTTTGTTTGTTTGTTTTTCCTCTTCGTTCCCATGTTACAGAGCAGCAGATTTTCAGCCTTCTCTTAGATCCTTCAGTCCCTGGGGAACAAGATGTGAAACCCTATCTCTGTCTATCAGAGGGAGGGCATGAGGTGTTTCAACTGAAATAACCGGGACTACTGGAATTCTGCTTGAAGCAAAAAGTTAGGACTTGACTGTTAAAACACTTGCTTACATGTACTCTGACATTAATTTCATTTTTTTGCAGCTAGACCTGGTGAAAGCTGTGGAGCCAGTTAAATGTATAAAGCCGCAATGATCTCAACAGCTTGCACAGAATATAATTCATGATATTCTTCTCTGGGTCTATATCAAATGATGGGAAGATTAGATGAAGAGAATTGACCAGCAGCACTGTGCATAATACAGAGATCTGGGCATAACTGAAATCACAGCATTTGCTAGGGATACCAGAATTATACTCCAGACACAAAATCCAATCTAAACTATATATTAGTCTTCATAAGATTTTGAAAGGTAATAAACCTGCTGCAAACTAGCACTTTCAGAATTTGTCTTTAAAATTATCAGTGCTGTTGAATTCAAAAAGCACAGATGAGCATTTCAGAAATGAA
>JAUBOD010000314.1:3621161-3633705 GCA_032353885.1 Nothura maculosa | reverse complement strand
GCCGCGCCCGGCGCGGACAGGTAGGGCCCGCGCGGCGGCGGCGGAGGAGGAGGCGCGGGGGGCCCCGTGGCCGCCCTGCCGGAGCCGCGGCTGCTGCTCGGCCGGGCCAGGGCCCCGCGGAGCGGCACCCGCAGCGCGTGGGGGGGTTAACGCGGCGGGGCGGAGGGGCCGCCGTGCTGGAGGGAGCCCCGCGCCAGGCCCCGCGCGGGCCCTGCCCGGCCCGCTCCCAGCAAAGGAGAAGCTGAAGTTGCAGGAAAGCAGCTCGAGACTGCCCGCGTGTCCCGTGTGCCGGGCACTGCTGTCGCTGTGTGCTTGCTGTTGTTGCTTGTTTGTTTTCTTGTTGCAGACGGGCAAAATGAACTGCGGGATATGTATTTTTTTTCTCCTTAAAATTGCTTTCACGGCATTGCTTAGTTCTGAAGCTGAGATTGAAAATGTTATAAGTGTTTGAACAAAACTTACTTATTACAGGAAACTTTAAGAAAGTCTCCTGGTAGTGAGGAAGTGTTAGGTAAGCAGCTCACTCTCACAGTTACAGCAGTGAGTCCCAGCTGCTCGTACCCTCCACAGCTTCAGCAGCGTTTTTGTGTGTGGCCAAGTGAGATTGTAGAATGGAAAAATAATAGTTCTCATGTGAGTTTGTTTTGTGATCCTGCCCAACCCGTGGTTGTCAGGAACTCTGTTGCTACAAGCTCGAGGGTGGATGAGGACCAGGCCTTTCAGGATCAGCCAACTTGTAGCTGTTCTTTTAAGCCCCACAGCAGCTTAAGACAAAGTTGGTTCTGTGCCTCTCACTGCATCCCGAAGCTCCTGCAGCTCCTTTACAACTTGTTTTCCTCTGATCACAGAGGGAGTAGTTCCAGGGTGCCCCTGTGCCTCAGAACTGGCTACTTTTTGGCCAGTTCAGCTCTCTGCCCTGGCTCCTTGTCGTGTAATTCCGAAAGTGCCGGGGCTGGTGCCAGGCAGTTACCAGGAGGCCGTTATCAGCAGCTCTGATTTAATGGTCTTAAAATGTCCTGAAACAGCATCTGGGTTGCTAGGGGTGGAGCCGGGGAAATATGAAACTCGGCTTTTAACTGGTGGAACTTCTGCAGAGAATGGGTTCTTTCTTTTCATGCCTTTTCTGTAGTTTAAATTCACACAGATTAAGATTGGAAAAACATTTTTTTTTCTTTCTCACTTTCATGATTAAAATTATAATGAAAATTTCATATCTGTTTTTGAAATAAAGTGGTAACTTTTTTTTCCAGTTACACTTCTAAATAACTGGAGAAAGTGAATTCACATTAGCAGTTTTGTGCAGAATTTCACCAATGTAATAAATCGGGGAAATGTGAGGGAAAATTCATATGTATCTAACACTTGGTTTGCTGTTGAAAAAGATATACAAAAAGAAAGTCTTTTGCCAGGTGAAAGATGAGAATATGAATGATTTGTACTAAAATTAATTATAGGTACATTATGCTTCTGCCTAGCAAAAGAAGAATGGAGTGGGTTTTAAATGCTGTGGTAAATAAGTCAAGGTGCTGGTGTTGAGGGGAAGCCCCTGAGGTGCAGGAAGTTTCTTGCTGCACTAAAATGCAGCGAGATACAAATCCAGGCTGGGGAGCAGTGTGGAAAAGCTGCACAGACCAAGCAAGTTGTTTTCCTAAGGATTAAATTCCATCTGTAATTCATGCCTATAGGGTTCCATCTCTTTGCAAAATGAGAGTCTGTCTGACATAAACTACATATAACTTACTGTTACATGCAGAGGTTTGGTTGAATATCTTTCTGTCCTAAATTATTGAAGTCTGATCTGTTGTTTGTATGAACTGCGTGTGCAAAGCTGAAGTGCAACGCAGCCCCTTAGAGTAGTCTCTTAGAATTTTTGTTTAAGAAAAAATTACTTGCTGAGGCAGTTAAGAAATGACCCGGTGAATGTTCATTTAGATGCATATTCCAGTTATCGTGAAGTATTGTCATGAGTTATGTTCTCTTGGTAATAGATATTTAGCACTGTATTAGTGTTTTCAGTTTTTCTACTTGAGCTCTTTCTTTAGTGGACTTTAAATAAGATAACTCTATGGCTGTTATAGACTCTCTTCTGACTTTTACCTTGCAATCATATAACACCCTGAAGAACAGGTAACTTTACATAGACTTTATAAATTGTATTCCGATAACCTTTCAATCCTCCTAGTTTAACATTTCCTATGCACCAATAGCAATTCTTGGGCCACTCTATTTTCACTGACTGCTTGCTTTGCTGAACTATATTCTGAATTTTTACCACCAGCTGGGGCCTTTACAAACGCAGCAGTGATTTCCTCTTCCCTTTAGTCATGAGGGATTTTTTCCCCGGATTAGTTTAGATTGGTGCGTGGTATAAGGCCCTTATGGAATCAAAAAAAGAT
This sequence comes from Nothura maculosa, assembly GCA_032353885.1. Lineage (NCBI taxonomy): Eukaryota > Metazoa > Chordata > Aves > Tinamiformes > Tinamidae > Nothura > Nothura maculosa. The sequence continues at coordinate 3,631,309 of JAUBOD010000314.1, read as the reverse complement.
GGAGTTAAAGAATTCTGGTAGTTTGCAAGAGTGTGCAGATGTACTGCGAGCTTTGGGGAAGGCTTCAGAGGAGCATACCTGGAATGATTTTGCAATAATGATGATGCTTGTAAGTAGAAAATCTTTAATTAAAAAGGAAGTACTGTGTTGAAACCAGAATTACGTGTTGCAGCAAGAGCCTCCAATGAACATAGTAATTGGGAGGATCTTGTTGAGCAATCACCTTGGTCAGGAGCTGCTTGTGTCAAAGGCTGCTGTAGGCTGAGGAACAGGGTGACTGGAAACTCAAAGCGTGTGTATTGAAACTCCGTATCAATACCTGCAAAGCCCTTCAGGAATTTCAGAATCCTGGAATTAGATTTAGCTGCAAAGAAAGAGCAACACTGAAGTTAGTCCTCCCAATTATTCATTCCAGCGAGGAAAGAAGTAAGGAATAGTCAAAGCAGTCATATGTAGTATCTTAACTGAAAACCAGACCTGAAGCTGAAAAAAAGAAAATACCCTTGTGTCTGCTTTCAGTTAAAAGCTAAAACTTGTATTTGGCCTTTTTTTCTCCTCTGCTGGTGTGACTTGTGGATGGGGAAGAAGGCCGTGTATGGATGAAAAAGCAGAAAGGGGGATCAATTCATATTTGCCACATGTAGCTTATTTATTAGCTTTATAATTTACTGTCTAGGGAGTAGTCTTAAAGTCCATCTTCTAGATCAGTGAACTGAAGGACCAAAACTCTCCTTATGAGAAGTGACTTTTTTCACTTACCTTTATTGATACTACCACAGCAGCTAAGCATATAATGTCTTTAAAAAGTTCCATCCTAGTGGAAAGTTTGTGAAACAGCAATAATTGCTCTGTAGCTGATTGCACGAATTCAGTGAGGTCAGTGAATTTGCCTTCACTCAAGTAAAATAACTTTCCATTATGCTATAGATTTGCATCCCTTGCTTGTAGCCAAATACACTGTTTTATTATGTCTAACAGGGATACCTGCCTGTAACTGCCTCTTGCTTTCTGGCTGTCCTGCTAAAGGGAGAGCTAAGTGGGCTGTAGTGCATGGCATAGGGTAGGAAATATAGCACAAGGTTGGACTGCTAGAGCAGAGTGATTGTGATTGAGTTTATTTTTCCTTCCACTGTATACAGCTTTTTTTCCCGTGTCAGAACCTAACCTGCACTTTCATCAGAGTTTCACCAGGAGGCAATTTTTGTGCCTTAAGAAACTGTACTAGAAACTTCTAAACTTTTAAAAGTTTTTATCCACATTTTGGAAGCACTAATCATTGAATGATTTGAAGTTGATTTTTTTTTTTTTTTAAATCAACTGAACTTGTCTGGCAATTGTCATGGCTAATAAATCTTGTTCTCCATAGCAATGTTCTAAATTAATAAAACACTAACTTTTAAATCGGAAAGATATTGATTTTTCTGTATCTGACGTCTAATCTTAAATTTGGAATTGCTTGTATTTGAAAAAAGCTTTTTCTGACGAAATACATTCAAACAAATTCATGATATTGCTGCAGATATTCAGTAAAAAATTCCTCGAGAGAGTCTTAGCTTCTCTCTATAACCAGGAGCTGAACTGAGCAGCTCTGTTATTCGCAACTTCTGGCTCCCGTCAGGAGGAGCAGGAAGGAACTTTAAAACGTCAACTTCCTGCCGGGCTGCCTGTGCAGGATGAGCTGCAGGGGAGCCACAGAAGAGCTCAAACACCCGATTCCTGCACTTGGGTCATGTCAGCAAATCAGAGCTCACAGGAATGCATTAGTCTTGCCTGACCGTTCAGCAACCCTGACTGTTCAGACAAACTTCAGTTTGCTGCAAAGTTACAGTAGCATCAGATCTGCTCTCTGACTGGAAAAGTGTCCTTGGTGAAAGCAGCCATCTCCATTGGTTGTAAGGTCCCCTTTGCGCTTACCCAAGACGTCTTCACCACTTATTTTGGGGCTTTATAGAGTTAAAATATGACTTGTTTGAACTCAGGGCCATAGTTTTAGTGAGTGTGACACACATTGGTAATTCTACATGTGAATTTAGTATTGTCCTGAATCCTCATTTTTCCTCTCTTAACTTAGACACCTTTGCTAAGAACAAAGCTTTTTAATTATTAGTTGCACTGAAGCTAAATTAGCAGTTAAAGATGATTAAATGGTTGATTGTCCAAAGTAGTACCTTGAATGCATGAGTCTTTGGTTGTCTCTGATCCCAGTGCTTTTAGAGTTTTGTGCTTTTGTATTTCTTTATATTTCTGGACAGTAGTTGATGCGAGGAGTTGCTGAATGCAGCAATGAGATGAAGATGAGGCTGCCCTATCTCAGTGTTCCCCAGCCCAGCGAGTGTGTTCCAGCAGGCACACTTGCCAGTATGTGCACACATATAGATGGATATGGTTAACCACGTAGATGAGCCCAGAAAGCATGGTGATTGTGCAGCTGCAAATGCTGCAAGGAACCTGATGCTGCTCCTCCACCCGGCTGATCAGGATAAAAACATGTTGGTGAACGTGTATACTGTGTAGATCAGTCCCTTAGTAAGCGGCTTTCCATCCGTCTGTCCAGTACGTAGCTTCTAGAGCCACTAGTCTCCTAGGTTGCTGGGCCCTGTGTGTAGAAACCTGCCAGACTTGAGGCCCAGGTCCCTTGTAGGTATTTGTGTCTGCTTGGACATACAGAGCTGTTGTGATCTCCTGTAGCTGCCACTAGACACTCTGCAGTCACTGGCCATGGGGTAGCTTGCTCTCCCAGGTGCTTCTCCTACATGCAGATAGGTCCCTGCGATAGCTTGTCCAGACCTAAGGTGTTTAGTCAGCTCTCAGATACCTAGAGAAGATTTGTTTCTCCCTAGAGAAGACCCTTCCTCCTTGGCCCTTCCTCTAGACTTCCTTACTGCCATCCTTCCCCATTCCCCTTACTTCAGGTTTCCCATGATCTTAGAATACTCTTCCCTGAGACCCACAATGAGCCCTGTGCACCCTGTCAGCGTCTCCTGTTGACTCACCTGGGCGGGTTGCTCTGCTGTGGGAGGGCTCTGAGGAACCTGGTCAGCGGGTGCTACAGGCCCTGGGGAGGGTGCTGGACACCTTCCACCTGCCACCCTTGCTTTCTCTTCCTTTTGTGTTTATGGAGATTAGCCTTCATCCCATAACCTAATATTAAGCAACAAAATACACGCCCCAGTGCTGCAGGTGACGATTCCTGCCTGACCAGCACACTTTTCAATAACTGCTCTACCTGTTTTAATGAAGAAGGAATGCATTACATGGGCTGTACAAATCATTTGTGACATTGTCTTCCAGGATTTTCATAGGTTCTTTCTACTAGCTTTGGATTAAAAAAAAATCTCAGTGAATAACTTTTAAAATGATATTATTGTGAATAACAGTAAGAAAATGCCATCTCTGGATTTCAGACGCTTATTCCTTTCTATCTGAAAGCCTTATGGAAAGCTGTAGTGAACAATGAATTGACAGAGACTTTGATGTGCAGGAACAAGCCTTAGTCCAGCACTAGATGAATTACCTGCCAGTGTTATACAGGTGTATCTTAACACAGGAACAGCTTTGTTTGAAACAAAGGGAATTTATGAACCAAATCCAAGGCTGACAACCCTGCCATATCGTTAAATGAGATATGGGAAAGTGGAAAAAGCTGAGAATTGGCTTGCTTCAGCATTAATTTGAACTTGCCTGCTCTCCAAGCTAGTTTGAATAAGATAGTAGCTTAAGGCAACTAAGGAAAAAACAACTGTCGTAAGAGCTTGAAGAGGGGACTCTATGTAATGATCTTCCAAAGCAGATGCTGCCTTTTGAGACACAGTCTATTAATTTGCCCTAAAACGAGTGAGAGATGGTTACTGCAGAAAGGTGCACGGTGGAGGCTGTAAAGATTGTTCTTCAGATAAGCAGAAGTTCTTCATGTGCCTTGAGACCCTTCAGAAACTTCAAAAGCTGGAAAAATTAGTGTAAGAATTGGGTAGAGAGAACTTGTGGCTTATGCCATACTTTTTTACAGAGTTGCATATATAGCAATCAAAATGCACATGGCCTTTTTTGCTAAATGGATCTTTATTTGTAGAGACCATTCTGGCTTCACAAGATAGAAATATCTCAAAAAGCTTTTGTTTATGTACTATTAGTACCAGATAGTATCTCCCCGAGGACTGTCCCCTTCCAGCACTCTGTCATGTCTTCTGAAATGTCTTGTGTTCTTGCTAGGTCATTTTTCTCCAGTGTCAGTTCTAAGAAAATAAGATCTTTTCTGATCCTACATTAATCTAGGAAATCTGGTACTCACAAAACATTGGCTTTTATAAATTTGAGATGACATTACCAAGATGGTGCTGATTGATTTCAAACATACAGAACTGGCTTCCAGCACAGTTTTGTGTGCTATAGTCCTTGAATATCCTATTATTGAAATTCTTTGTGCCTTTCCTTCTTGCCGATGTCTTCTGTTTCCGAATACTAACTTCCAAAGGAGGGTAAACACTACTGGCACCACAGGAAGTCACTCAGGAGTATACCCCTTGTTTTGAATTATTCCATTTCCTCATTTAAGATTTTAAATCTTGATACTTATTTCCTCACCAGACTCCTTGAATGTGCTCTTCTCTTGCTCTTTAAAATACTCCCTCTGTTATTGCGGCATAAAATGTTGTGGTGGACCAGTAAAACCTGCCTTTCCAGTTGCTGGTTTGGCACAAATCAAGAGATCATTAATCTTGTCATTCATCTGGAGGGGGAGGATTTACCAGATGTGATTGTTTCTATATTGGACTTCATTGTGAAATAATGGAATTCCTTGTCATTGAAAAACCTTTTTCCTTAAAAATTATTTCTACAGATTTGTATGTAATAAAGAGTTGTGAGTGCAAAGGGACTGTGTTTAAATGGGCAGTGTTACTTTGAAAGTGAAATTTGGCACCTCTGAAATGAACATAGGGGTTGGAAAGGTGAGAGCAGAAGAGCTGCTGCCTTCCCTTCCATTGCCTATGGGCCCACACAAAGGAGAGAGCCTAGGATGGCCCTCGCGCAAATTCCAGCCCCTTTGGTTGCTTTCTTTCTTTATTTTTCAGGAAAAAAAGAAAGGATGGAGAGGAAGGGTTAAAGTCAGGTTGGGAACCATTATTTCCTTAAAATAATTCCTCCTAATACTTCTTCTTTGTGTATATTTTCAACTAATTTATCATTGTTTTAATAAACAGTTGATTATCCAATGTAGGCAGTGTTCTGCCAATTAACTATTCTAATTATGTTTAAACTAGAGAATAATCCATTTATTTTGCCATAAAATCGGTAACATTCATATAGGTTATTTCTGTCTTATCCTGTTAGGTGTAAGAATTTGTCTGTATCAGTCTGGAATTCCTATTGGATGCTGCCCTCTGATGTTTGTGGAATGAACTGCTTTTGGGAAGCTGCTTTTAGGTAGGCTCTGCCATTGAACAGCTCTTTATTATGCAATTGCAGACAGGTGCAGCTCAAGTAATTTTGGCTGTTTAGCAAGCTGACAAAGTAATATTTGGATTGCTTCACACATACTGTTTTGTGCTTATCCTCAATTGAGTTTTTAACATGTTAGTCTCAAAGTGTTGTTTCAAAGAACAGATTTTTCTCTATTTTATTATTTCCAAACCCAGGTAAAAAGTAATCTGACTGTAATGAAAAGTTATGGATGAGTTATCATTTTTGATAGATAAAACTTTTTGCAAGGTAACATACAACAGGCAACAACCCATGATATAACCTAAAATAAAAACTGGCAGATATGCTTAGTAGTTAAATCTTTTTTTTTAATTGAGGATTCTGTATTTTATAAGTATTACATCCCAAAGTGCTGAAACCACTATTTCCAAATGTACTTTAAGAATGAATGTGCTACAATAGATATGTAACATGTCCTTAAAGATGCACCTTCAGCAAGAAATTTAGATGTTTTTGTGCAGTTGTCCATGTGCATTAGGTTGTTCAGGTTGTGAAAGCAGTTGCTCAGAAAAGCAAGAAGGTTGTAGTACATATATGTTCCATATGCAGTATAATCTCTAATCTGTCTATAGCAAACTATACCATGACACGTTTCAGAAGAATTAACAGTGCATTCAGCACAGAAATGCTTCAGGGCCTGCACCATAAGGTGTGTGTTTTTGTTCACATGATGTCAAAGGGAATAGTTTTTAATGTGTTTCCTGACTGCTGGGACTATCATGTTTGTCCTCAAGCCCTCAACTCTCCCAGGCCCGTCGTGGCTGCTTGCTCAGTACCGGGCTAGAGGTGCCTTTTTGCTTTAATTCTGCCATTTTAATTACCTGAGATTTTTCCTCCAGAAAATTACAGCTTCCACTTGAATTATCAGTTTATTTTTTCTTTTGAAATTAGGAATCTCATTTTTTTTCTTACTAGCCCAACATAATGTGTGGTTGGTATTTCATTCTGTTGTTGAACTTTACAACTTCTGCACCAAGTCCTTCTAGACCAACCTCAGACTGCTAGGAATTAGAAATAGGCATGTAAAATTTGTATTTATATTTTGAAGCTTTTCATGTTGCCTTTGGATGCTTTTTCTAAGTATTTCCCAAAATGCTGGGGAAGAAAAAGCATGTGTTGGAAAAAACAGCTGCAGTCGAGAGCGATGGAGAGAGGGAGAGGAAAGCTCTGCATGAGAAGGGAGGAGTAGGGAAAGCAGCAGTTGAGGGTGGATAATTCTGAAGGGAAATGAGTCCTGCCTACTCAGAAGAGGGGAATGAGGCAGGAGCCATGGACAGCCCCCGGGCTTGGCTGCTGGCCACAGTAATTGCAAAGGTGAGAGAGCAGAGTCTGGCTCTCAGACTCTGTGCCCTGCTAGCAGCAGCAGCAGCAGGAGGAAGGAGGGATGAAATGGGGTGCTGGAAGCTTCACCCGGGAGCTTGAAGCAGTGACCACCTGGATGGAGGTGGGCAGTGATTTCCAGGGGGGAATAGAGCACTACGTGAAGAGAGAGGAGCAGTAGTGAGGCCTGATTACAAAACCATGGTTGTGGGAACTGGTGCGCTGTGTACAAGGAAGTCAGATGAAACTTAAAATCACTAAAGGCTGTTTATTTACACAAGCTGAAACAAAGCCACACGATGCTGGAGTCTGCCTGCTGCCTTAAGCCTCTGAGGCCTCTTCTGTCTCATCCCTTTCTAAGCAAGTGGTTCCCATAGAGAACTGTTGCCTTTGCTTTTTAAGGTCTTATTGTTCCATCTGTTCCAGGGACAAAGCTTTCTATTGTGGGCTTAGGAATCCGGGTCCTACTATTTCCCCAGGTTCTCAAAATTAGCTTTTTTCAAAGGTTTTTTTTTTTTTACCTTTCAAAAATGTGTGTGTTTAAGTGCAAAATAAAGATTGTGAGTCCACAACATCCATGGACTCCACAGAAATTGCGTGTGCACAAAGTGTCTGTAAAGGCATTAGAATATCAGAATCTTTTTGTATTTTGACTTTAAAATTTTGTACCCAGTATAAAATAGAGTACAAAATCTGTATTTTGTTTACAGATATTACTGGGTATTAAAATAATGAAATGAGGTCTTTGAATGTCAGTGTTGTGTGTTAGAGTTATTTTGGCATATTTTTTACCATACCTTATTCCGGGAAAGGCACATGTTACATGTGATTCAGGCTTGTCTTTCAGCTATGCATTTTTTTGAGGTTATGCCCTTATTTATCACAGGAGCTTGCAATATCACTGTAGGCTCTCATGACTTCAGGGCTTAATTACTATAATTCCCTTTCAGTGGATTAGTGAGGAGGCTAATCTGCTGCTTGCAGTTGTTCCGAATGCAGCAGGGCAATCAGCTGTGGGGCTCAGCTACCACATTCAGGTTGCTTTGCTGCTTTGTATCAGCTGCCTACTTCATGGCAGGCTAAATTTGCTTTATTTATGTATAAAGGTCTGAATGGCACGCCTTGGCTATGCCTTTTTTTATTTTTATTAACTGTTCTTCTGATTTTGCTGCAGCATTTCTAGTAGGATTCATCCCGTGGAGTAAATCATACAAAGGTAGTTGTGTGCACACGGGTGGCAGTGCCAAGCAGCTCTGAAACTGCAGTTGTAATGGGAAGCAGAGGGTGGCCCATGTCCCCTGCCATGAAGTTACTGAAACATAAGTGGCTTGTGCACTGGAGAAGCTTTAGGGCACCCTAAACATAAACACAGGATTGTTAGATAAGGTCTTTGAGGAACTCCTATCCTTTTGGACTGATATCTGGAGGTCAGGTAGGATAGTCTGGGTCTTATTAAATAGCACTGTGTCCTTGTAAATCAATTGGATCAAGACCTAGATGGTTACTGGGAAGTAGGACGAGTTGCTGTTTAGACCCCATTGCCTCTTCCCTGGATTTCCACTCGCCAGGATGCAATCTCACATCAGCACCTTCACTTAGGTGTTGTAATGTGAATCCCTCCTGACATAGTATCCTTTGTCATTTTAAAGGAAAATTTGTTTCCACTTTGATTTGTGAAGATGTTTTAACAATAAATTGGCTAGAGACTATGCACTAGAAATCAGGCCCGGTTTTGTTTTGAAGTGTATCTCTTTTTGGCAAGTTTCTAAGGATGGATAGAATGTTTATTGTAACTTGCTTAGGGAAATTCCTCTCTAAATTCAGAGAATTTTATATCTGTGTCACTTGGAAAGCTGTAGTTTAATGTTTTCAGATATCAATGGCCCCTTCCCCTTAGTCACATGCATATAATTCAAGTATAGCATATTCAACTGCTTTGAAAGTTGGAGCTGATCTATGTTTAATACATTTTTAAAGGAAATGAATGTCTGCATTTGACATATCTAGTTTCTGTACAGATCTTCCCCCCATTTTTTTGTGCCTCATGGGCTAGGATGGTGTGTGGTGTGGAATAAGCTTAAATTTAAGCCTACAAATGAAGTGTAACACTGCAGTTTTGTGTTCTGTGATCCTTTGCTGATTTAATTAAGATAAAGGATATTTTGTTAGATTGCCTGCTTCAGCAAATAGAGCTTTTGTTTCAAGTTGTGCAAGGAATAATGTCAATTGAAAAAAAAAATGTTTTTGTGTTAGATATGATTATATGAAAACCCATCCTCCTGAGCAAATGCACCTAGCCGTGGTTGCCTGTGGCGAGAGACTGGAAGAGACTGTTACTATGCTCAGATCAGCCATGATTTTCAGCATCAAGCCACTCCAGTTTCATATTTTTGCTGAGGACCAATTGCACAAGAGATTCAAGGACGTAGTAAGTAACCCCAATCATGGAGCTAACTGATTCTTAGTAAAGCTGGAGTAGTATGTAACCATGTTTCTGCCAACTTGGGTGGTAGTTGTTGGGTATAGTGGTAAAAATGCAGAGATCTAAAAGCAAGCTAATATACAGATCTCCTGTAACACTGGTTTGACATGGGTGTGTTTAACATTATTTTCCTGGCCTTCCTGATTTGTCACCATGCATTTTTAATAGAAACTTGATATTCAGAACAGAAACCAATTATCTCATTGACAAAATAATTGACAATTAGCTTCTATTCTTGAGAATTATCTTCTATTCAAAAGCATTTTTTGAGAGAAAATAAAATCTGTCTCTATATCTGTGCACTTACAGTATGAGTCAGCCTTGTATTGTGTAAGCAACAGGAAACATCCATCCCTGAGGATGGTAAATGTGATTATTTCTAGTTTTAGTAACTTTCAGCTAATGACTACCACATTATGACAAGAGTGACATTATTAGGGAAATCCTTCGTAGACAAATATATTTCTCTCTTTGCACCTGGATGTGCATACTTTGAGTAATTATGACCAGGTTGGATAGGGTTATTTTAGTTTCAGACTTAATTGAAAGCAAGCTAAGAGGGAAAAGAAGTATTTTGATGTTTTATATGTTATTCATTTTTAATTTCATCTAACTTTGTTTTCATCTTACTGCCCTGCAGATACCACTTTATTTTTGAGCATTTTGAATATTTGACCTATTTATTTATTTTGTCACTTAGGAAGCAGTTCTGTTTTGGGAGAGAGGAATTGCAATGTGTTCAGTCATCAATGTGAATTGTAAATGCCTTATTTTGTATTGTAGATTTAGATTGTAGTAATTTTTTTATGATCTCTTCTTTTTCATCTAGCTTGATGACTTCCCCTATGAAGGAAAAGTAAACTACACA
>JAUBOD010000314.1:3602853-3613805 GCA_032353885.1 Nothura maculosa | reverse complement strand
CTAATGTAAGCTATAGATCAGCTTTTGTATTAGTTCCTGCCTGACGTCTGATAGTATTTCTTTTTAAGTCTTTGTTTCTGAAAGCCCTTCATACTTGATGGCTGAAATGATTTGAAGAAAGTCTTAAAAAACAAACAAACAAACAAAAAAAAAAAACAAAAAAAAACCCTTGACAGGTCTTTTGATACTGAGATTCTAAAACTGAATATGGTAGCTCAGGTAATACATTTTTGTTTCTTTACATGGTATTTCTGTAGACACATCCCCAGACTGCACTGGAGTTCCATTTTTTTTGTTTGTTTACTTGTTTTTCGTTTGTTTGTTTGGGAGGGGGAGCTGCTCTTTCAGGATTTGTCTTCATGAGGACCCATTATTCCATCTTCATTCTCCCAAGCAAAAGGGCGGTTTTTGAGGGAGCGGCCTCATTCCTTTTCTGTGGTAGCTGGCCGTAGTTGTGGCGGGAAGGCTGCCAGTTGCCTTTAGAGCGTGCGGCCTGGTGTGGCGCACGCAGCAGCACGTTGGTGGTAAGGACGAGCTCAGTGCAGGCCCTCTTGCTCTGAGGAACGCCCCTCAGGCATCCCTGAGAAGCCAGCTTCCTTCTCCCAGGAAGTCTGAAGGACACGGCTGTGACTTGATCTAAAACAGGGATTTGGGGAATAAGGAACCATTGCGTTACAGTCTTCACTACCCTTTGCTAGTGAAAAATTGTGCCTTTGTTGCGCAAGCTAAGGCTGAGTGACTTAAAAATTGATTTGACTAGATGAAAATATTTTGAAAACCTTATCTATTCCTTTATAATTATTATATTAATTATAATATTTTACAGCTTTGTATGTAGGTGGATATTTAATAGCTCATTTTTTATTAAAACCAACTAACTGAACTGATTCTTTTTTCCACAGCAGTGAAATGTAGCACCAATTTGCTATTTTTTTAGGACTGTTGTTTTTTGATGTTTTTGAGATGAATCTTGAAGCCAAAAGTATTTGGCAATTAGGAGATATTTGTGATTTTGCTTAACCTAAGATGATAATTGAAGCAGAAATACATGTGTGATCATCTCCTTAAAACAAAGAAATTCTTACAGAATCTAGAGATTTGTAGTTTAGAAAAGCAAATTGCTGTGATTCTGTAGAGCTTCACCGTTATAGTTCTCATGAATATGTATATGTTTTTCTGTTTAACAGAATGATATGACAACAGTCCGGTTACAGTGGGGAGAAATTCTTATGCCATTGCTGAAGAAGTACAAGTTAAACATAACGTGGGGTGATCAGGATCTGTTGAACATTATGTTTTTTCACAATCCAGGTAAATTCACATTCATTCTAAGTCTAATCTGACAAAAACAATCTTTTGTATGATGTTCTAAAATGCAGAAGAATATTATTTTCAGCAGACATTTTGGTAAAAGTGCTTGAGACTTTTTCTCTCTCTCCTTTTTTCAAAAAAATGGTTTGCTTTGATTTTTGGTGGACAGATGCCAGTAAAGCTTACTAAGTGTAATTAGTTGTCAGGTTTCAAAACGACTGCACGTAAGTCTATGAAGTAGGTTTTTGGTTTGTTTGTTTTTAAGACAGAGCAAAATTAATGCATTTCCTGAAAAAATATTCATATTTAATTCAGATTTCTTATAATTTTCTGAACAGAAAGTCTATATGTCTTTCCTTGCCAATGGAACTATCGCCCTGACCACTGCATTTATGGAAGCAATTGTAAGGAAGCTGAAGAAGAAGGTATATTTATTCTTCATGGAAACAGAGGTGTTTACCATGATGATAAACAACCAACTTTTAGGGCTGTGTATGAAGCAATAAAAAATGTAAGTGTTTTCCCTATGTAAAATTGCTTGGTTTTTATCTCTCCTGGTGAATGTATTTTGTAGATTTTGTTCATACTCATTTTGATTGCAATAGATATAATGTTTTTTCCTCTAAGAAATTCTAAGCATTTCACTGATTTTGGTCATTTTCTATTTGGGTAGAATTTCAGTTTATTCCTTTTGTGATTAAAATCTTTTGAAATACTATATAGACTGTATCTAGATAAATCTAAAGTGTTGCCTGTAACCATTATATTTATTTAAAAAATCTTTACCCCACCTCTTTAATAAGTGTACCTAATATAAATATAGTGTATTAGTATGTAGAAATCAACACCCAAAACTTCATTTTACTGGAGATTTTAAAATGCAGAAGGAAACCTTTTTCATCTCACAGATTCCCTGCAACTTTTCACATTTTATGGTAGCTCATTTTGAATGTTAAAAACAATTTTTGATACTGTGTTTTGATCTCTGTTGGAGATTCAATGTATTAATATGTGGCTGCTCCTTTAAGTACTAAGCACAATGAATTCTTTTCATCCTGCAAATAAGTCTTCTAATAAACTATTTATCACTGCATGAGTGTACTCGCTGAAGAGCTGTAAAGTTTAGCACTGATGTGTATTTTAATGTAGCAGGCTATTGTGTATGTATAACCTTCAAAATCAATAGTATATTTTAATGGTACTTTATTACTTGATGTCATATAGATATCAAAATGAAGAAATGTACTTTTGGGGATCTGAGAATACATTGCAAAGAGTGAATGTGTTTCCATAAAAATGTAGTTTCTTTGTTTCCTTTGAGCATTGTCAAAAACAGAAGAAAATTATTTCTTTTTATTTATGATCCCATTTGGTTTATGAATATGCCAGGGAGAGTGTATAAAACATTGTTGATCCAGTGGTAATAAGATGAACAAAATTGCACTACTTTGAAATGCTGTTTTAGACTATAATTTGTTTATAAGAAAATATTGCCAGATTGAATTAATGACTTCCTTATTTCGTGTCCATGTTAAACATGGCTTTGTATGTTTGACCATCATTCAGTTTAATGAAACTTTCTGCATTCAATAGTGCTACTAACTGGTCACACTGTTGTTTCATTACTATTTGATAAGAATTGTACACTTTAAAAGTTATGTTCCATTCAGAGAAACAACAGGCCACCAAAAAAAATCATCCTGATGTGTAGATGTTTAATAACTCAATTTTTAATTTCCTCCTTACCTGTCTGGATGTGTTCATTTGCTAAAAACTTAAAAAGTTTATCTGTTAGGCCTATTGAAAGTATTTGAGAATATTTCTGTAGCGTAGAGGTGGCTCTTGACCACTGTATTCATAAGCTGTGAGAAAATATCTAATGTTTAATTTTTTTTATCTTCTCTTCTTTGCAGTATTCGTTTGGAGGTGACTTGGTTCATTCCCTGCTGCAGCCCCTAGAACTGGAATTACAGAAGACAACACATACGTACTGTGGCAGAGTGTACAAAGTGTTCACAAAGCAGCTAACGAAAAGCATAAAAGATCTGTATGACAGAAGATCGAAGGGAAGGTGATTCTTACTCCAAGCTGTTAACAGAAGAGACTGAATATACCCACTGTTCGACAGGTGCAGAAGGTCTAATATGGCTTGAATTAGCTCTTACTGTGCCCACAAAAAGTTTACTAGTGTATATAGAAATGAAGAAAATATTTGTGCTATGAAGAAGAACTTTTTTTCTGCAAAAGTGACTTTTTTACTCTCTTGAAGTTTAATCATTACTAATGCTTATGTTGGATCTGATGAGTTTAGATATTGCTGGCTCTTGTGGTCAGTAGTTTAAGCATAACCAAGTTCTGCAGGTTAATGGTCAAATGAGCAAGGGACGGATGAGGAGGGCTGTGTTTGGAGAGTACCTCAGATTGTCCAGAATTCTGTTAAACTGTGAAAGTAGCAATAATTGAGTCAGCAGCACTAACCTCACTTTAAAAGCGTGAGCACGAAGTTGTTTACAAGTGCAGGAAGTACTTCTCAAAAATGTGATAGAGCCATTGACAATCTAGATGTGCCTTTGTATGTTCATCTCTTACACATGGAAATACTGTTTTGACAATCTTGTTTTACTTAATGTAAACTGCACACTATACATAGAGAAATGAATATCTGGTGCGGGATGCTGGTTTTTCTTGTCTGTAGATACTGTGTCTTTGTTTGTATACAGTGTTTGTTGCAAGATCGTTGAGCCATCTGCCCAAATGATATAGCGGAGTTAAGGAGTTAAGGGAGTTTGGCTTTAACAAAAATGCAAGATGAAGTTTTTTCTTATGATACTCTTAACAAATAAAAATGGTTTAATAGCTTTAAAGGGCATTTTTGGAAGTAGATAGAACCCCTTGGAAACCCGTCTTTGTTTTGTTATTAAGAATTATTCTGTGATGCTTATTGTGAAGTATTTTGTACACTAAAGTGAAGAATTGGAATAAGAGATCTGCGAGTTTATCAGACTGTATAATGGATGGGTTTCTTAGCAGGTTTATCCTGTATGTTTTAATAACATGGCTTTAAATTTGTCATGGACCAGATCTTCAAGTGCATGATTTCATTAACGCCAGTGGAGTGATAGTGATTTACAACAGACAAAATTTAGGCTCTTTTTAAAGTTATATAATAAAAATTACCCAGAGAAACACATGAAGAAAAAGACCGAGCTCCAGTGTAAGAGTAAAATATTGTCTCAAACTGCATGATGTACTTGTATACTTGAACTTATTTCAGTTTGCTTGTATGCTAGTATATTTGAACTGAAGAACTGGGCTTGGGTAACCTGAGGGATGAAGTCTTCATAAAGTGTTCTTCTGGATTTCAGATTTCTGCATAGTGAGCAGGGAATTCACTCTCACTGACTTGCACCTTCATCCCAACCTCATCAGAGAAAACAAATTTCTGTGGCCATTACTTTGTCCAAAGCTGCCTGTCTACAATGAACCATAGATCCATGTGAGCTTAGGCGTGTGCTTTAGTAGTACAAAAACACACTATGTTGTGAAGGCAGCTTGATTTTGTTCCCGGACCCTGCTGGCTCAGGATGTAATTGTCTGGGATAGAGAATGGAAGAGAGTCCATCTTGCATTTAGTTGTCATTTCTGTTCCTTGTTATGTCACGTTTCTGTGTGTAAGATCTAGAAATCCATGTGGAGGTAAATACTGTTATTGACTGATTTGTAACTTGCAATGCATTATTTCATTATTTTTTTACATAAATACTGATTTTGTATTGGTTTGTCTTGAGCTTGTTTGTTTTATTTATACTGTGTTTGCATTTAGAAATTCTTTTTTCTCTCTGCATTTATTTTGCAGAAAACAAGCAGTTTTAATTTGATTTTCGGTATGTTTTACACATGTGCTTAGAACTTAACAAACCAAAAAAGAAGTTAAAAGCTTTTTAGCTGAAAGCTTAAAAAAAAAAAAAAGAAAAAAAAAGAAATGTGAAAGTGAATGTTAGCAGGAGCCTTTCAGGGTTTTCAAGCATTATTTTTCTGCAGACATAGTAAGTAACCAACTTACTGGTAAATTATGGAACTGTAGAAATAATTTTTTCTTTATTTCTATTAACAGTGAAATAATTATTATAACTGAGGATTCCCAGAAAAATATAAGCTTTGGAAAATGCATATTTAGGTTGAATTAAGATAAATCTCTCTTGATCATGCTTGATCTATCTCTGTATCCCGATGCCATTATCCTCTCTCTGTTTGAAGGAATCAGTTTGCTTCCAGGAGAGACTTATTTGAAGATGTATTAGCTCGTTTGTACAAAATTCCAGCCTTTGTAGGTAGTGTGAAAGACCAGCTATGCCTTTCTGAGCTTGGAACATCTTGACATGTGCAACTTGTAGCTATGGTTATATTAAGGCTGTATAAGTTATGAAAGTGTTTTTATGATTATTTGTATTTTTGACTAAATTTCTTTGGGCTGAACACATCCGTGATGCTGTTGCTGCTGCTGTAGCTGCTGGAAAAATTCTCCTTATTAGCCATGTTCCAACCACACAAACTTTATGCACTTCAGTCTGTGCATTTTCTCTGTCAAGATGACTGAAAATAATCAAGTCTTCCTTATCTTCCTCCTCCTAAGTTGCACATCCTGTCTAGACACTATGGAAAAAGAAACGAACCTGACTGGAGGGTATTGGTAGGAAGGGACTGCTTGAGTTGTTTAGAAACAGAATATATACAAGGTGAAAATGAAGGTGTATTGAAATATTCATATGTTCATTACTGAGATCTTTTATTTTGAGGGTACAGAGAAATGATCAAGAGCTGTCTGTTATAATTTATTGTGTGATGGATTAAAATGTGTTGAAAAGAAGGGGTAGAATAACTCACCTTTTTACATTATTTATAGGAAAATTTAATTTCTGGTTTCTTTCTCCTGGTTTATAAAGCAGGTATTTAGCTCTCAGTGTATGGTCCTGCTCCTGCTATCTTCAGAATCCCACATGATGTTGTGAGGGGTTTTGGTAGATCGGATTGGGTTAGTTTGTCTTTTTAGACCTCGCTCCAAGCCAGAGGAGCTTTAGCTTGATGCATTCTCCAGGAATGTTAATGGCTTCATTTAGGAACATGATTTCCTCAGTCATGACCTTGTTCACACATTGTTTTCAGCAGATAGTTTTCTCACATTGAGAAGGCTTCAAGAGCAGAGGACTCATTAAGACTTATGTAGTTAGTATTTATTGCTGTTATAAGATTTCCATGCCTTAAGCTACATACATATACATGTATATTCCCAGAAGGGGAAAAAAATAAAGGAAAAAAAGCCCATTATAAACCTGGGAGATGATCAGACTTGAGTCTTCAGGCCTAAAGGACTGAGCAGGCACTGCCTTTGAAGGGGACCTGTTGCATTAACAATCCCACTCGGATACCCTTTCTTCCCTATCTGCTACATGAATCTTGAATACTGTTTTGTTCCCCGCTCAGGTCTGGAGAAAGGGACTAATTTTCTGTGTCAGATGCTAACCAGAGGTTGGTTAATCAATTTCTTTGTCTCTTCGGAGTAAAGCAAAAAATCAGGAATTTGTTTTTAATAAGCCTTCTCTCGAAACAAAGCAGAATTTTGCTAGAATGATGACCCTGCAACTTATTTCCCTCGGTGCTTCAAACTCGCATAAAGTCATAGAACACAAATAAGGGACCTGTTTCCTCACAGCTTGGGGGAGAAGTGCTGCCAGGCTGCTCTATCTTCTTTCTTCCCTTATTTCTATCATCAAACATTCCTTTCTAAAAATGCTTTTTCTTATCCTTAAAGTATAATTTAGAAATTAATAGATTAGTAATTTAATAAATAGTAATTTTTATTAATAAAATTATTAAACCACATGAGATGAACAATGGATTACAGTAGGTTAATTCATTGTCACTGCGTTCGTATTGCAGGAGGTCACTGACTCATTGTTCTTTCAGGTCATCGAACACCAGGTCTCCAATTCACGGATACAACAGATTTTCTTTTATATCCCTGTCTTCTGAAGCTTCATGTTCTGCCAGTCAGCATTCTGTTACAGCAATTCACATTAAATCAATTAGTAATATTTGTAGGAATAATTTTAAAATACAAAATTGGGTATAGATGTTATTTGAAATTGCATATCTTTGTGTTTGAATTCCCATGTACTAAGGGCATGGTTTTTTAGGCTTCCAACAACATGAAAGCAATAACATTTTTTTCCTCTTAAATTAAGTCTAGGAAATTAATTTTTAATTAAAACTGATGTTTTAACTTACGATACTAACATTATGGTGCTAACTTACCTCTGCATAAGCTCTGCGATGAATAGCTGGTTCCTAGAGACTCTGCTTGCCTCTTGGGTACGGTGAAATTTCCAAAGTATGATTTAGTTTAGTGTGGTTCCTGACAGATCTGTGCTATTTATAGTTTTTCATTTTAAAATGTTCCCTTATGTTTTATTTTATTGTGTTGTTTTACATTTTTTCCATCATCTTCATGATCAGTTTTAGAGTTGAGATTGCAGATCTAAAACCCGAGAAATAGAAACCCCTTTTGCTATCCAAAGTGTGTGCGTGTGTGTTGTATGTATCGTATGTTTACTGTGATCAGGTTTTTCCTTAAAGGAGATAATCTTGGTGCTTTAGCTTCCCTGTTTGCTGGCCCTGCCTTTTCTCCAGGCCCCTCTAGGAAGCTGTTCTGCTGTCCCTGTGGCCTCTCTCTTCGATGAGTTAATGTCACTCCATGTGTCCTCCTGCAATCTCAGTACTTACCATGTCCATTAGCTAGCAATCCCTCTGTTGCTGTATAAGCACTTCCAGAACTAGGATTTTTAAAGAAAGAAGCTAATCCAATATTATTCCAAGCCAGAAGCATATCCGCTTTCTCCCCAGTGCTAGCAGGTAAGTACATATCTGAGCATAGAAGTGTATTATTTACCTGGAGTAGCTCCTAAACTGTGCCATACATTTCTTGACTATATCTCAGGGGAGGGATTAAAAAAAATAAAAACCACCAACAACAAAACTTTAATTTTCATTTCAGTTTTGTGTAGACTGCT
This sequence comes from Nothura maculosa, assembly GCA_032353885.1. NCBI lineage: Eukaryota > Metazoa > Chordata > Aves > Tinamiformes > Tinamidae > Nothura > Nothura maculosa. Next base: position 3,605,427 of record JAUBOD010000314.1, on the reverse strand, counting down.
ACAAGATTTGATTATTTTCTGCTTTTCTGCATGAATAAAAGCTTTTTATTAGAGCCATGCTTCAGGAAGAAAGCTTGGCCAATGGAGCATTTGCAGTTAAGCAGAGATCATCTGAGCCCTCCTGCTCACCTGAGGCAGACAGGCTCAACAGGGCTACAGAGAACAGCACGAGCAAAAGGTAAGTGCCAGCACAGCGGCTTTGCAGTGAGGTGCTTGGCCTTTATTCTCTTCTTATAGGTGCTGGACAACTTCTGAGGGAAAAGTGATCTTCTGTTGACTCTTCTTTCACTTTCTGTGCATGTGCAACCAAAGAAAACAGTGACTTACAACTTCAAAACCCCCCAACAAACTTTTGTAGGGATTATGGAATACAGTAGAGAATGAAGTAGGTAAAATTGTTCAGGGTGAAAATTTGACAGCTGCAGACAGGCAATCAAAACATGTAGAAATGTTCTTTTGAGAAGTACCTTTTTCATCATTCTGTAAAAGCAATAAATAAAACACATAATGGTAGGATATTGCTTAAAAATAGATGTAAAACTTAACCAGATGTTAAATTTAACTAGATGTTAAATATTATAAAACTACAATTACCATAGAATATACTTTAAGAAAATTTTTCTCAACTAGACATGTTAACCACTTAGAAAAGAAAGATACCTTGTGTCTGTCCTGAAATTATTTTTTTAAGGATGGGTTGATGATTGTGCATTGGGTCTACCACTACGTTTCTTTTTATCTAAAAATCTAAGTCTTTGAGGATCCAAAGTTTTAAGGATCACAAATCAAGTAGCCATTATCCTAAGCAATATAGAGAAGCAGAGTTCTGAAATAGCTCTTATGTGCTATTTGCTAGTATAATTCACCCAAGCTTAAGAAACATCACCATTTCTTAAGAAACTATTTGTCAGTACTGTGCCTGACTAAATTACCAGGTCATTGCTTTAAAATATGGCATAAACACCCGGGGAATTTGCTAATATGCAGCTTGTAGCAGGAAAGATAAATACAGCCATTCTGACCTCCTGCACTAAACCTTAAAAAAATCCTCTCCTAATTACAGGTTTACTCTCATAAGCAAAAGTTCCAGAGGCTTCTGGAGGTCCACTAGGGGTTTTGCTATTGCTATTGATTTAATATGAAAGTGCTTAGATACTATAGCAATTGATGACAGCATAAAACACTGATAAATCGATTAAAAGAGTTTAGCCTTGGGGTATATATTAGTTCATCTAGTCAGATCTCTCATAAATCACAAGCCATTAAATTTACCTCTATACCAAACCCAATAATGTGTTTGATTAAAGCATAACTTGTGTTCAGCTAAATCATATTTTCCAGAAAAATGTCAAGTCCTGGTCGGAAGGCACGGAGGGGAAAATGCTCTGCCAGTTTGTTCAGTGGCTGATCACTCTCCCCATTGCAGATATGTGCCTCGCTTCTCATTGGAATTTACCTGGCATTAGCTTCCAGCCATTGATTGTTTTCATGCCCCTCTCCACTAGGTTAAAGAGCTCCTTTATACCCTGCAGTTCCTTCTCATGAAGGTACTTATACATTGAAATTAATTCACTTCTCCCTGTCCTTTTGTCAAACACACTGAGCTCATGAACTCTCTCACCAAAACAATTCGGTCATTCAATTTTTGAGATTCTTTTTCTGAACCTTTGTCTATTTCCTACAGTATTTAAAATGTGAGCGTGGGAATTGGATTGCAACAGAGCGAAGAACTTGTTTTTATTTTTATTTTTTTAATTTACTTTTTATAAAGAGGTAAAGCCATCTTCCTAGCCTGTGAAAGACCTCCTCTGAATTTATATGTTGAGTGCTTGTGTTCATTTGCTTTTCATCCTGGGGATAAAACCTGCATTTTTAGATATGGCGGCATTTTGCTTTTTAAACTGAACTCAGTCTGGTCAATTGACCACAGTAACCTGCATTCATCTGTGGAACGGATTTTACCATTTGTTATCAGGTATGGTCGCCTGCTGATTTGATTAGCTATGATTTTATATTTATTTCCAAATCACTGATAAACATTTAGATGTTATATACAATGTTAGTTCCTTTATTGTGTCATTAGAAATAACTTTTAGATGTACTTTCCAAATTATTTATTGAGGGCTGCCAGTTAATCTTGCAAATCTTTTATGCTGCTCTTTCCCTTCTTCTGTCTGTCCATCCTTCCATCCATCCGTCTCATCCTGCATAGCAGAATCTCAATTTCCAAGAAAAAGATACCAGGGACAAAAACCAGAGTTGTTTGACAAGATTTATTTTCCTGAAAACTATATAATAAGTACTTCTAAGGGCAGTATTTTCCTTTAGTTTTATTTTGGTAAATTGCTTTTAGTTTTTAGAATAATTGTTCAATAATAATCTCATAGTAATCTGGCTACAAGTAATCTAATTATTTTACATACTGTTTTAAATTATACTAAAATACATTCACAGAGTGGTTGAGGTTGGAAGGTACTTCTAGAGATCTTCTAGTCCAAACCCCCTGCTCCAGCAGGGACACCCAGAGCACGGGGCACAGGGCGGCATCCAGGCGGGTTTGGAAGATCTCCAGAG
>JAUBOD010000314.1:3572234-3592827 GCA_032353885.1 Nothura maculosa | reverse complement strand
TGTGCTCTGCAATGTTTGCGCAGCTCTACAGCAGATGGTGCTCTGCTTCCCTTTCTTCTCAGCCAGACAATGGTGTCGTTAGGTAAACTTTTTGAAAATGTGGATTATTAATAATCTTTTCCACACTGGCTGAGCAACTGGAGTTATGTGTTTTCAGGGGTGGTTTATGTCGCCCTGTGCTGATTTTGTTTTAAGGAGCATGAGAGCATAAAGTCTGTTTGTGGGTTAAATTACAAAACTAAGCCTGGCTTAACATTTATTGAGGGATTCTTTCTGTGTATGCAGAAGCACTATTTGTTTCAAATGAGTAATTCTTTACTAAAAGGAGTGAATCATGAAAGGAAGTACAGACTGAAGTAGTGAACTCGGTGAACCTCTCTGAACCTCTAAACCGGTGAAACAATTTCAAAGCACAATTAACCAAAATGTAGAAGAAAATACCTGAAGTCATATTTAAAAAAAAAGAAATTTTAAAAGGAAGTATTCTTTGACTTTACATTGAACAGTTGAATTCCTTCTTTCACTCTTTTGCTAGAGTAAATACTGTTTTCTGACATTTAGCACAGTTAGCCCAGGCTTTTGCTGGCTTTTTCACAAGTGAAAGCTCTTAGATGACTAGAAGCAGTGTAGAAAAAGTCAAATCCATTTCAAGGATTTTGTGTGAAACACCGCTGTAAGCTTTGAAATATTGCAGACTGCAGTAATACCATAGTAATCTTCAACAGTATTAACAGCTTAAACAGACAAGCCTATATAAATTGGCCTAAAACCTATCAGGTAGTAGAACTGCACTAATGCAAACTAATAACTCTGTTGGCTGTATTGTGGATTATCCAATGTTGCAAATTGTCAAGTAAAACTATGATGCGAAGCTCATGGAAATCAGAGTAGAGAGTGTCGCTGACCCTGCTGTGCTTGTTCTTCAATCTTATCCTTTTCATGAATTTCCATAACAAACATTTCAGGGATACTGAAGCACAATAGGTGCTTATTTTGTCCATTTCAGCATTACTTCCTATTGCAGTATGTGGTGGGGTACTTGATAAACGTGTAGTGCTGTGTCTGTGACAGGAGATCTAAGAACACCAGGCACTGATGGAGCTCACGTGGTGGGTGCTGTACAAACACGCACCGAAAGGACAGTTCCTGACCTTTATGCTTGGCATCTTGCCAGCCTGAGACTGTCTTATGAACAGTCCATCCGTATTAAATTTTTCCTCCAAAGTGGGGTGAGTCTATGGTATTTCAGATAGGGATCTCCACATTTGCAATTCTTATTAAAATACCCTGTTACCGTAATTAATCACATCCTTCATTCAGGATCATGGAGTCAGTCTACCTGTGAAGAAGCAAAGCTGTCCATTTATGTGACTGGACATTTATTGTTCACTATATGACTGGTTTTAAAATACATCCAATGTGAATACTCACAAACATAATAAGAAAATCCAATAGAAGATGTTCTTTTAAAATAAATGTGTGTTTTTACTTTTATTTTTAAGGCTAGGGGAAAGAATGACATGAAGATTATAACTGAAAGTAATTTAAATCTGTATTTTTTTTTCCTTCCAAGACCAACATAAATCATTTTGTTTCGCTGTCTTGGAAAACATTTTCACTCGGCTGGTATCTAAGAAATGTATCTTCAGATCTGAATGTCAGATTCCCAGGTTGTGCCATGCGTTTTGTCCCAGGATTATAGATACAAGGAGCTACCAATATGAAATAAGAAAGTGAGTGATGTATATCTTACCTGTTTTACGTGTGATTTGATGGGTAGACTTACTTACAGTGAATAAGTGGAATGTTACATTTGGGTGGAATTTCTGCAGTCTGGAGAGCCTGGACACTATCTTGGCAACTCATGGCAAAGTAAGATCAACCCGGACCGGTGCCAGAGGGAATAAGGGAAAGGAAAGGCCTGTCCCAGCAGCAGGGAGGCAGCAGAAAGGAAGCAGCCATTGGCCATGAGCCACCCACACAGACACTTCGGGGTAGAGAGAAGAGAAATCTGACTCCATTGGAAGGAGAAGGTCCAGTGAATTCAGTGGGGATATGTTTTAATCCATAGGAAAAAGCTGACAGCTCTACTTCCTTCCTTGGCTGATTTGATGGAAATTAGCTTTCAACATTCACGTCTTATCAAATCACCAGCTAGAATTATGTGCAAACATGAAAAAGATGACACCTTATTCTGTGAATTCATACTTGATAGTAACTTTCAAATTATGTTAGCAGAGTTCACACAGTATTCATGAAATCCCTGTCATTAAGGAATGATATTTCTTAAGAAAACTGATAATAGGATACAAAGATCCTAATGTGATTAGATGATGACTTGTTAATGGGAATTCTTTTTTTTTTTTTTTTGACATAACCCGTTCAGTTCACTCTAACAAAGATGATCTCTCTGTGAAGTAATAAAAATCTGGGAATGGGGTATCTTCATTCGATCATAAACATTCAACAGCGCAGTAAATTAGTTTGTAGATCGAGGAAAAATAGATTTTAAAAATATTTTAGGGAATAAAAGACAGGCCCAATGGATCTGCTATTATAATAGGATCATTTGGTGCTGCCTACCTAGGAAAGCCTCAGTCCTGCAGTTTGATTCATATGGGCGAAAGACGACTCTCCTGCAAAGCTCTGCTAAAACTGACACTGAGTTTTATGGTGGGGAGCTTTGGGCCCCCCTCAGAGCAAGATCTGTGGCTAACATTGGACCACACTTGAGGCAACAGCGAAGTTCTCAGTGTCTTGAATAGAGTGTGTTTTGCAATTGAGAGAGAAAATATTGAGCTCTTGAGATTTTTCCTGGGATTGGAAGACCATTTTTCACTAAGTCCAATTATTTCAGGGGACCGATGTATCAGCACAGCCTTCCAGTCAATATTTTCCTCTTAGCTTGGTAACAATAGCTCAAAAATTGTGAATGTTACCTGTCTTTTCTTCGGGTATATTAAATCAAGTAAGCGCCAAAAGGTCAATTTTTATTTGTTAGCAGTTTTCATGTATATTTGTGAACTGGGAATATAACGTAATGTTTGTGAGAGCAAAGGAAATGTAGCTCCAAGTTGTCATTAAATTGCTTGCTGTTCTATGCTTACATACTATTCCAATACTGACTGGGTCTTGAACTATAAATGAAGAAAGGGCTTTTTCCATATAGATTGTACACGGAGACAATGTTGATATATCAGGCTTCATCAATGGCACTTAATATACCCCTTCTATGAACTGAATATAGAAGAATGTCCTATTAATGACTTGGGCTCTTGAGTGAAGACCTATGTCATTTTTTTAAGAGAAAAACACCATAGTCACTGAATGTCAAAACTATAATTAAAAAGCAAAAAGCTGACACAGATACCACTGTAATAGGGTATATCTCAATGGGAATCCAATGCCACCATCAGCTTTTTATGGTTTTTGTATTGCTAATACGACATGGAATGCACTACTAGGAATACTGCAGCATATCAGACTCTCTTATTTCATAAATTATTACTGTATTGCCCTCTAAATGTCCTGATAAGTGTAAAAACAACTAAAACACAATGTAAAAATACTGAATTCCTGCAAATACCAATTGTTAGAAGCAAGCCCATTTTTTCTTCTTTTTTCCTTCCCGATTTTATCCTAAATAAATAAACAGTTAGCAACTGATAGAGTCATTCAGCCACCTCTGAGATCCCATTACCGATGAACTGAAACAGCATCGCTAATTAGTGTTAGAAAGGCTATGTGACGGGTTTTAAGAGTGGATAAACTGAAGAATCACTTTTGATATTCAAATTTACTCTTTTTGCTTCTTTTTTTTTCTGTATTCCACTGGTGGTACTAACAAAGGAAGATGTGATGATGTCTCATCACGCCTTTCGAAGGGCTAAGGACTCATACTTCGTCTTCACACACTCTGTCTGTGAATCAGCTGGAACTAAAGAGCTTTGCCCAAGTAAGACTTCATAAGGAAGGTCAGGGGACAGCTTTTTATTGTCCTACAACATCAGGATGTCCTGGAGGGAGCTCATCTGCTCTCTGGTCATCAGTCAGTGGCCATTGACCCTACCCCAACGGAGCCTCTGCTTCATGCCATTTAAAAGAAAATCCCATTCTGGATAAATGTACTGAAAAGTGAAAAATGAACACAGAATGAAATTAAAAACATAATTATGGAAAATATACTATTTCTCTTCATGTTTTATGCTAAAAAATCATTTTAAATGTTTTGAAAGAAGAACATGCTTTTAAAAAGAAAATTGAAATATTTCACTTTGAAAAATCTGGCATGTTCCACTGTTCCTTATCTAAACCTAAAGTATGAAGATTAAGATTTGAATGGTTTTTCTGAATAGGAGAAGTACTAATACTTAAAACCTTGTCAAATTTCATTTGGGAGATACTCTTGTCTTCCTGGGAGAGCCATTAATACAACTAAAGCAATACTCTAGCAAACAATATTAATACCGTATTTCACAAAAATAACCTTAATAGGTATAGTTATACAGCTACAAACCCAAGAAAAAGTTTTTATAGTCCAAAGAAGACTATTTGGTTATGACTTCATTGCCACTAACTATAACCTTGCAAGCAGCAAATGCAGATGTTCTGTTCTCAGTATTGCCAGTTTTATTTTGTGTGGAGCCCTCTTCAAAGAGGGAGAGTTTATCCTACTTTGCTCAAATGTCAGTGGACTGTTAAAAGTTTATTCTTTGGAAATCCATTAATAGCACAGAAATGAAATTAGGATTAGGAAGCATCTGATGCCCTTTTTTGCTCATTTGTGATGTGCCTTAAGCAATAGCACAAGTTGTAAAATACAAAGAGGCTAAAAAGAATGTAGTTGTCATGAGAGGATATGCGTCCAGATTGCAAGGTAGGAAGCTGTCACTGATAGCTGGAGCATAATTGACCACTGTATATGATAAGCACATTATTGATTGATTAATGTGACCCAACTATATTTGAAATGTCAAAGAGGAAAATTGAGTTGTCATTTTATAACACATTCTTTTTTGAGTAACAGATAAATATTATAATTAATGACTTTCTACTAAGGGTTATCTAAAAAATTTAGAGAATATTAAACATCACATCATTCATAGTCATCACAGGTGAATATATTATTGATGAATATTGATAAATCCTTGTATGATAGAAGCCACAAAATAGGTTTGTAGGCTCAAATATTACTTTTTAAAGATATACATTTTCACATTTCTAATTGTTTAATGAATTGACAGAACTTACTGAATTCTTCTTACAGTTTTAATAAGTTTTCATTTGTATTTAGTTGAGGGAAAAATGGGATGATGTTTCATAAGGTTTAATTTTGCTTCTATTGAAGTTAATTGAAAAACTCCTGTTGATTAGAAAAGCATGAATGAATGACCTTGATGCTGTTTATCATAAAGGAATATTGTTTTTTTCTCAGAAAGTTGAAAAACTTTCAATATTTTCAGTCTATAAATAAGTCTCCCAAAAGCCAGAGTATTTATGGATAAAATGAAACCAAAAAGCTGCAAAATATTGAAGTGTGATTAGTCACTTCTGGTCTGAAGGATACCTGCTAAAGGAGCTACCTAAAAATTTATCAGTAGGACAGTTTTCTGCTATGAGGTGCAGATTCATTGAGTGAGTTCTCTAGCATTTTGGAGGAAAAGGAAACATTCGCACAACTGTAAGCATTTAAATGCTTTGTTCTAACCCTCAGATTTAATTTTGGCAAATTCTGAATTTTGACAAATTCCAGGTGAGATCAGATGTCACACATACTCTTCTGTCTAATGCCTGAAATACAGCCAAGTCCATAGGCACATGAGGAAGATTGTGAGGCTCACAGATATCGCTGTCCTGGAGATGGCTGGAGAAAAGAGAAGAAAGCACAAGGGCCAGATCTGTTGTTCCTCCCCCGGAATCATCTCATTCAACCAAATCACAGCAACTGCCCTAGAGTAGTCTCTGAAATATCCAACTGTCTTTTACGTGACTCTCTTTTCCTGTAGTGGCTCACGTGGTGCATGAGGACACGTCTACAGGAGGGGTTGCCAAAGAGTTGAGAGAAGTGATGGGTGGGAACAAAGAGGCTGCCCCTGTCCCTGGGCTAAGTGGGCAGGAGCCCACCTACCGTAAACCTTCTTGATCTTTCAGAGAGCTGGGAAATAACACCATAGCTTTCTAAATAAGGGGCAACCAGCTGTCTGGCACAGTTTTGCACTCTGGGTGATGTTTTGAGCAAATGTTTAATTACAAGAGGTTGGTGCCTGAATTGTCATTATTAATCCAGGCCTGTGCTAGAGTCCACAGTAGCCAGGACTTTTTACACTGGTGAATCACTCTCATTGAAATACTCTGTGCTTAAATAGCAGGAAAAGCTGCTATTAGAAATCTCTATAATAGCTTTCATGAAAGCTCTGGCTAATTTAGAGCCCAATTAAACCCAGAAATCCAATTATTTCTGAATAACATAATTGCAAGAAAGTAACTAGCATTGTAAGTATGCACTAGCTATTATGGAAGATGGTTTAATAAAAGCAAATCAGTTCTGAGCCACGGAAAAGATGTGGTTTAGTCATCGTAAGGATTATGGGCAAATCTCAGAATTCTTCTGTATTCATTAATCTGTATCAAGGGCAAGTAAATCCTTATATTGGTGCTTGTCTACTGTTGTTATATGCATTTGGTGGATCCAACTGAAAGCAAATATGTTAGATGTTAGAACAGATGTATTTATATATGTGCTTGCAAAAATGCTATGACTTTAATATAGAAAAGAAGATACATGAAAGAAAATTGGCCTATTTGTTTTGGATATAAACTAATAATAAGGATGGTGCTGGAAAGACAAAGCATCAGTGGAGATAAGAAGTGATTTGCTAATGTGGCCTAAACATTTGTGAGCTGGAAACCACTGGCAGCCACAAAACGCAGCGTCCAGTAATTACTAACTGATTGTGAGTGCAGTTGGCTACCTACATACAGAAAAAGGTGAGAGAAAATAAGGCAGACACACACACATGCTCCCAAAAGAATGAACTGGAGTTTTGCTTGGGTGTACATTTACTGTGCTGAACCAATGAGTCACTTATACTGACTACGTGACTTCCTAACCATCTGTGTCCCATAAGACATCATGAATCATGGGGGAAGATAGGAGGAGGCGGAGGAATAACGACCATCTGAAAGAGCAAGGACCTCTCAATTAGCAATACATGTTAACGACATTATGTACTTACTCAAACAAACCCTCAAAATATTTCACGGGACAGCTGAGTCTCATTGCACAAACACTTGCTGAGTAAAATAGCTCTTCGAAAGGGCAGCATGTTGGTGCAACAAGGTTCTCAGTTTAACCTGCCTCTATTGTATATAAAATTTTGCACACAGTATATCCCAGTTTGATGAAGGCCAAGGTCTTGCAAGCTAAAAGAGTTTGTCTGTTTTTGTTGTAGTTGTTGCTTTTTAAGATACCTGAATTGTGAGCATTTAAAAATCTATCTGTACAGAGTTGACAGGAGGAAGTTTTGATTTCAATTTTGGAAACTTGATGACAGAAAAGAAATAAAGTTTTACTCCCAAATTTAAATAAGGAAAAGAAAATACTCATCTTGTAGTAACATTTAAACTATTATCTACTTGGCACGCTTAGACACAGCATCTTTGTTTAGTATTTGCCAGAAAATAATTGCCTTGAAGGGAATCAGATGTATAAAATGTAAGGTGAAGTTCTACACATTGACTTTAGCTGGTTAGTGGAACTTAGGACTTCTTATGTCCACTTTAGGAACAGATCCTAATTAGAGACCATTTCAGTGCTCAGTGCAATTTTTTAGTTAATAATGCTTTTAGTGCAAGAGAATCTTTGAAAACTCCATTTGCAAATATCAAGACTAGAAGAATTTCTCCAAAGACGGTCAAATCAAGGATGATAAAGCATTGTCTCCTTGGTAAAACTGACTATAGAAAATATCTCACAGAAATGAAAATGGTTTTAATAGTGCAAACATAATGCTTTGTGTGGTTGGAGGAACCCAGCCAGAATCTACTTTCAGTGAATTATAGGTCTTTATAACCAAGTGCTTGGTTGATTTTTTTTTTAATTTGTTATTGGCATCATGTCAAATTTATATGTTTGAGGTATAATTAGCCAATGTGATTACAAAAAATCAACTATAATTTTAAAATATAAATTAACAGAGAATGACAAGCATTAAAAGCTAATATCAACTCAATGTTCATTCTTTTGCATTCAAATGAGCCTTATTAAGTTATTAAGTCCATCTAAATATCAGTATAATTTTCAACTAGTACGCAATGAGCACCATAATCTTCCTCTACCCCTCCATTAGCTCTATTGTTTCTTTTCAGTTTGCTATTCCAATACAACACTTTAGAGCTATGTTATTTCATTTTTCATGTTAAGCACATAACTTGTATTTAAAAATAATTTTGTTGCAAGCCAGACCTCTGCTGCCCATGTGCTGTGCTGTTTTTAAACACACTGTTATAGTCTATGGCCTTTCTTTGAAATGTGCAGAAAGAAGCAATATCTGAATTTAAACAAGCAAATCAAGCCAATTGGCTTAGAGTTATGATGGTTGATTTTCTAATGCATATTCAGAGTGGTAGAAAAGAAAGTATGAAATTTAATTGTACCATAAAACTGTCAGGAAAAAATACATATTGAATATCAAGCAGGGTTACATTCCTTTGGTAGCGATAATCTGTGGCAAACTTTTTATTTAAATATGCGATACATTTTTAATGTTGTATATCTAGATAAAAAGTCCTCCTAAGAGCCTCCATGCTGAAAAGAAAAAAAGTCATCAGAATGAGTAACAAAATATGATGTCCTTTATTCATTCTGTAGGGTATGAAACAGTATATTTCTGAATGCACATACTCTGTAGCACTAATATCTGCTAAGTCCAAGAGACAAAACAGCCCAAGGGGTGAGGAACCTTCTCTGTGTTTACAACAAGGCAGAAAAACAATAGCAGCCTGTGAGCTGCAAAATACAGAAGAATCAACTAACATGTGCAAGGGTCCTTTGGAGGATGTATGCGACATGGTGCCAAAGAGCACGATCATCAAATTTACACTACCTACCCTATCACATACAGAAACACTAACAGCCTAACTTCATTGCTCTGCCACTGTTTTTATGCATATGCAGCCATTGAAGCTATTTATTCTCCTAATAACCCTTAAAAAAGTAAAATTAATGGATATTACTTACAGAAGGTAACCCTCATTTGTACACCATGGCATATGTATGCATCCTTGAGGGATAAGATTTATTTATTTATTTATTATCACAGAATCCCAGAATGGTTGAGGTTGGAAGGGATCTCTAGTGATCATCTAGTCCAACACCTCTGTTCAAGCAGAGACACCTAATATTTTTATATTTTTACATCTATATATGGAATTCCTGTTAGGAATTGTGTATGACTCAGATTTTCTGGAGACTGCTCAAACAACTCTAGGCTGCCCTGGGTGGGCTCTCAACCAAATCCTGCCTGTTACTGCTGACTTTACAAGCAAAAACATAATTGACACCATAAGGGAATTAGTTGGTTAAATTTACTGATTGTGCTTCCAGACACATATACTAAAGTGCACAGCTACTTACTGTAATCAGCTATGATGACAACTAATGATCCAAAACCATTAAAGGAAAATAATATGCTATTACATCTTGTCATTGCACCACACTAAGTTCAAAGCAAAGAGAAAATTCTACTCTTCACTATTTTTCTAAGTACTTTTCAAAGCAAGAGATCCCACTGTGCAGCCAGTATCCCTTAGTTAACTGCACTTTTCTTTATTAAAAGGTAAATATCATTCCTGTACCATTTTTATGGATGGCAGTATTGAGAAGAGATTTTTTTTTAATATCACCTATGTTTTACCCTCCAAAGCACAGGATTCAGTTTGAAAATCTGTCCATATTTAGCTCAACTATCATTATGTGATACATTCCTCCTCATGCTGATAAAGACACATGGCCATGGAGAAGTTACATCCATTACATCTAACTCCAGTGCAGACTAAAAATGGGAGGCGCAGGGGAGCATGAAAACGGTATAAGCCCTGTCACCACAACACGAACAGTCTCCGAGCAGAACCGTGGTTCAGGTGGTGCTGACATGGCTCACTTTTGCCTAGATGTACAAAAACTCTTGGGAATATTTTAATGCTTAAATTTCGGAGGGGAAAAAAATTATGAGGCACAGTGGGCTGTATATCCAGCTGCCTTACTCCTTGATATAGGAGCCTTGTTTGTCACCTCCCAGGCAGAAGTGTTTGGTGATGTGGTGAGTGCCCCCTGTAAGCTGTGGACAATGAAATAAATACACCTACCATGAATATACATCTTTGCTGACCCCCCCAAAGAAAAGTATAAATTAGTGATGATCTGGAACTCTTGGACACAGATGGGTATTTTCATCATCATTCTTTTGCATAACTTATCCCTTGTGGTGATCTGCATTAGCTGAAATCCCTTGCAAGCTGTTCCTCTGAGCGCCTTGTGTGTTTAGACTACAGTGGGCAGTGTTTAAGGGTTAAACTTTTTGTGTGGTCTTTGACAGTTTTGCTGTCAAATCAATGAGGAATAGCAGCGAACACGAGGAGAGACGGGTTCTTCTGCCCTCAGGCCACTGGTTCAAACTCAGCATGATGCTCAGCACCGAAGGCTGCTGCTGAGTGACAGATGTCTGGTGGCCAGGGCTTAATGAGTAAGTGAAAACTTTCCTTTATTCTGGACTGGTATCCTTCGCACAGCAGAAATAGTGTATTTATACGACTAAATGCAATGAAATACCAATTCACCCTGCAAGCAAGTCCTTCAGTAGTACCTTTTTTGGGTTTGGTTGTGGGTTTGTTTCTTTGTTTGTTTGTTTTTTAGACAAGGTACTATGTGCCCAAGTCTTGGTCTTACAGCTTTTCTGAAGGGTGACAGGATTACAAATGGGGAATTTCATGACATTGAAAGAAAATATTTGCATTTTTCTTGTGCACATCAAGGAAATAATACTACTTATTTTTTAAAAAGATTTTCCTTTTCCTTTCCTTTTATATATATTTTTTAAGCAGCTTTAGGTCTTTGAAAAAAAAAGCTATTTGTTCACTGAAACCATTTTTTCCTGTTCCAAGGCAGTCATAAAGTGTAAGAATCAAAATGTGCAACAAGAGACATGAAGAGAGAAGGAGCCAGGGGAAAACCGGAGCAAAACATCCGAAGCAGCAGTGAGCCCTGTTTTGATCACAGAGCAACTTTTGTACTGTGCTCATGGCTGAGGTAGATCAACACACTGCCTGGCGAGGAAAAGATTCCCCTCAGCTTCTTTAAGAGCAAAACACAGTAGCTTTAGCACAACAGAGATACAGAAAGTGCCTGTAGCGTGCTTGATTACATTTACATTCATAGTTAATTCCTGACACTGCTGAACATGTGAAAAGATAATTATGACAATGGCGCCAGTTATTTTTAAATGGCTATATGAATATACATTTTAAAAAAATGACATTAAGTGCATGTCTTTATCAAATGAAAAATGTAGGTCTGTTATTCATTCATTAGCACAAATTTGCATTTGGAGTAAAATATTTGGCTTTAACTGAAAGGAAGTTCCTCTAAAACACAAGTGCAAAATGAAGTGGAAATTCACACTGTGTTTTCCTCGGCAGTGCACTAAAACTGTGAGTTACATTAGCACAGCTGGGAGTGCTGAGGCCTTTAAGACTTCCAGTGCCAGCAACACAGCTACTGTTCAGGTCTCGTACTCATTAGTGGGAGGTAAATGTCTTCATGCAAGGAAAGGGCAAACACATCATTCCACACATAGCCACTTAAAAAACCCCATATAATTGAAAATGTGCATTGAAACACTGGGCTATCTCTATGGTGTTTTATTTATATAGGGCCACATTATCACCAATTGGATACTATAATGTAATTACAATGTGCGTGTGGGTCCCAGTCTTCATTGGGACCCCAGTACTCTGAAACGATTTTTATGTCTTTTGCTGAAAGCTGGAATTTTTTGCATCGGATAATAGTGAATAAAGACTTTTTTTAAACAAACCTTGTAAAATCGTTTACATGTTGTTATATTACATGTAAATTTAAATCAATATATTCAGATTTATAAGGCTAAAACTGGCAGTTTTGCCAATGACTATCCAAGGCAACTGGATCAGCCTCACACTGACAGATATCTTTGTACTTGCAGCTAAGGGAGGAATGAACCATTTGGGTCCCTGAAGACTTTAAATCCTCCAAACATTTGCTTTATTTTTGCTGTCTTTTGGGGGTTGAGTGGAGTTCATCCTGGTGCTGGGCTGGCAGCAGTGCTCCACTGCCCAGGTGATTGCATGAGGGATTTGGAGATCAATCAGGATCCAAACCCAAGTCTCAGGTACTTGGATAGTGCTCACTTGCAGCCAGTGATTCTTTTAGATGAAAGGGCAGAAAATTATCCCATTGAAATCAATGCCTAAACTCCTGCTGCCTTCAGAAAGACTGAATTTCACTCTGAAAAGAGCTGTTATTGTCTAATCCTGCTGAAACCCAGAGTTTCAGTAGAAATTTTGTAGTGAATTACATTTTGACTGATTCTAGACAACACTTTGACTATAAAGAAATGTCATGAGTATGATCACAAGAGTTCATGAGATGCGCTTAAAATTTCTGGGAGGCATGAGACAAAAGAAATACAAATCTTGAAAAACAAATACCTTAGGAACTGTTCTGACTC
The DNA here is from genome assembly GCA_032353885.1 of Nothura maculosa. Lineage (NCBI taxonomy): Eukaryota > Metazoa > Chordata > Aves > Tinamiformes > Tinamidae > Nothura > Nothura maculosa. The sequence goes on along the minus strand of JAUBOD010000314.1, from coordinate 3,580,063 downwards.
ACTTTGTTATGTGTTCATAATTCTCCCCTTCAATCAAGAGTGCTACAAACTTGCCTATCCTACAGAAATAGGAAATTCATTCTTAGTCTCTGGCTTAGCGAACTGCCCCTTGCGGTATTGGTGCTGTGTTCTGGTGAGGAAAAATCCTGAAGTGTTGGAGCGTAGGAATAGGGTTCCTGGAGGGGAGCAGATTTAGGGGACAGATACTTGGACAGTTCAGCAAGCACGAGGGCCTGTGGGTGAGGAGAGATGCACTTGAGCTTCTAAAGGAAGTAAAAATCGGTGCTGGAAGTCACACATTCAAACCCTCACAAAGAGATCGCACATTCAGACTCTCACATAATGGCAGAATTAAGATTACAGATACAAGCTGCACTGTCCCAGCCAATAAGCTCTGTGTACACACTGAGTGCCACACGTGACACTGTGGTTAAATGAATGATGCTGGAGTAGGCAAAGCCTTGCTAAAGCCTCTGTTTGCATTCAAAATAAATAACAAAACTAGTCCTGTTCCTTTGTGGAATAAATGGAGGAGTTGATAGTGTTGTTGCATGTTACCAATGCTACCTGCAAACTGTGAGCATGTATTAAGCGAGGGTAACTCAGGTGAGGCTGCTGCTTATCTGTAGGATTTCATGGACTGTGGGATTTCATACTTATTTGGAGACTTTCAGGGCACCCCATATCCCATACATATGTGCATGTCCATGTCCATAAACCACCTGTGTGCTGCACATGAATGCAAGTCCTGGGGTCACAGATGTTTCTGGTTGCTCAAACAGAGCCACTGTATAATAGTAGCTCCAATAGATTACCAGTTGTACAGCAAGTGTAGAAAACTTTTCTCCATCAATTTTACCAGTTTCCTTGGCAAAATTTCCAGAAAATACCTGCCATATTCAGCAGATACAGTGATCCATGGTAGCCCTACTTTCAAGACCATTTCCTGTCTTATCGTTTTTTGATTTTGGGTAGGTTGAGTGTGCAAGAGATAAGAGGAGACTATGTATCCGTTATACATAGAAGCCTTGGTTACTCATTTAGTGACTGAGGATCTCAAGAAAAAAATTGTAGTAGACTTCTCTGGATGCATTTGTGAATATAATGGAGATTTAAGAGCACAATCTGATACAAAACAAGAGCAGTACAGCTAGATAGTAGCATAACAGCAACAAGAACAGTACAGCTTATTCATTATCAAAATCATGATAAGAAGAGAAGACTATTTATTTGTTGTATGTTGGAAAAGAGAATAAATAGCCATTACATTTTGAAGAGCATTTAGCTCTCTCATGTGCTGCTTTTCAAGTGCTGCATGACCATCTCTGTGGGCTTCAGCAGCTAGTGAAGTCTCCTCCAGGATCTTCTGCACAGATGCATAAATGCACAACTAATCTGCAACATGTGTACTTAATTCACTGATTATGTTCAGTGAAGATGCACTTCATTCACTTTCTTTGTGAAGGAGGGTGGAAGCACACAGCTGTGCCATAAAATCTCACCACACTGCAAAGGAAACCATGGGATCTTCCAGCTGTTGCCTATGCACAGCTTTTCCTGAGTGAGGTGCTGAGGAACGAAATGGACTTCAGATGGTTCAATATGAATCATAGGAAGAAACCGCTTTATTCCAGATAACTAGCCCTTTTATGCAATTAATCTATCCCTCCACGCAGGCACACACTCCTTGATAGGACAATCCTCTTTTTCATGAGGAAAGCACGTGTTCTTGCCTGGTTGTCAGTTGGTCAGCTCATATCTCAGTGCTCTCCCCTTGTATCCCTCTCTACTTGGCTTGCATCCTCAACGGGCTTCTTGTTTTCCTCTCCTCAAGGCCACCTTAGAGGCAGAGCTGTATGCTTTGTTAAGCTTCTTGTATGGCTGGTTCAGAGTGCCAATGCATAGTGGCTGTTTTCTTCTAAGCATATTCCTCCAAGGTGCCTCTTACCGATGCAGGTTTCTTTGTGTAAAGCTCAGGAAACTCCCGCCAAGGGGGGCTGCTGAGGATGCAGGGTGCTTCCAACTCGGGGGGCTGGTTTTTCGTGTGTGGGCTGTCTTGGCTCAGTGCAGGGGGAGAGGGAGGCACAGAAGAATCCTACAATAAGGAGGCAATAAGGTTCTGGCTGTGATGGATGGACTCCACCACCTGCAAGGTAAGAAAAGCCCTTGGGTAAAAATCAAAGACAATATAGATACAGTCAATAAAACACTACACAGCCCTGATTTAAGATTAGTAATGATATTTAAGGAAGTACAGAATAGAAGGAGGGATGGAACAGATATTTAATCCCTTACGTGCTCATAGAGACAAGATAAGGTCTTTGTCTATTTTGTAAGCAAAGAGATTTAGATTAGACAAACAGCTGATTCCTTCCTCACTTTCTCCCTCTTCTTTCAGAAACAGATCGCCAAACCTGGAAAACAATCTAACTGCTCGGGGTGTGATCAGGTGCATTATTTTTTTCCAGAGGACCCTGGATTCATGCAGGGCAGAGAATAATAGTGAATCAAGGGATGAAAGCAATACCAGATTTCCTAAAAGGGATGTGGTTCATTTGCTAGTCTGAGAGCGAATGTTGCGGCTATGATCCTGGCCACTGGTTTCAGCTTCTCATCCACACTCCCCAGGAGGGGCTGGTTTGCAAGAAGCCTTCCTCTTGGCTCCTAGAAGGTGGAAGGTCTTTTGTAGTAAACCAATGTGTGCTCTTGCAGTGGAAGCTTGGCTCAAGAGGCCCAGAAGTATCATACATCTCTTATTTTCTATTTCAAAAAATGCTTTTAGTATCACTTTTGCAAAACTATTTTCCGCCCCCATTACTGGGGGTGGAAAATAAGGGAAGAAATGATAGACTAAGAAGATCCAAATGATTAGGAAGAACAATTAGGAATAATTTTTCCTAACAGATTTTAACACTGATGAAAGTGGGTTGAGGGACAGCAGGGGACAACATATTTCCTTGTGGGTGGAAGTCAATAAGCACTGTTCAGGCAGAAAACCAGTGCTTCGATAGCTGTGCTGTTCCTTCATTTGTTTGCATGTATTTTCTTATTACTCATGAAAGTCCCAATTGAAAGCACTTTTCAAAAGGATTAAAGCCCATGGCCATGGATTACTACTGTTTCATGCCCGGAGAGAGTGAGCTATTGATTCAGAAGTACTGGGCTTTTGATTCCATTGAATGTGAGGGTGTTTTTATTAATATTTATACCCTTTTCTGGAGGTGCACGATCCTGTGCAGACTACAGAGATGACAAGGTCCCTGCCCTAGGATGCTTACAAGACAGATAACACAATGAATTATGACACGGGCTAAGAAGGGTCACAGGGGGTGAAAGAGGAGAGGAAATGACAGAAAGCAAAGAAAGGGAATTGGCTTCATGAAAGAGCTGTTATTTACAAAGCATGCCCATCAGGTAATTTGACTCCCTTTGGCTTTTATTTTGGATTTGTTTTTCACATTCTTTTATTATGCTTAATAATCAGGCATGGGTGAGATAGATAGTGCATAACACTAGAGCTGAGATTAATGATGAAAGACTAAGAAAGCTGTGGCTCTCAAGGAGGGATTTGAAGGAAGAAAAACATTTGTTTTTTCACTCATTAGAAGCAAGTAGGTTCAGACACATAAGAGTTTCACACTTGTGCTAAACTTTAAATTAACCACATGTGTAAGTCTTTGTGGGAATAGGGGACTAATTGGGTAGATTAGAATACAATTCACTGCAAAGTCTAACTAGCACTAACTGACAATTTTAAAGAGTGGAAAAGTTGATAAAATCCTTCTTAGTTAAAAGGAAAAAAAAATCATCCAAACTATAAAGACATTTTGGGAGAGAGAGGAAGAGACCCTTTGCCACTATAGGTTGAATGTCAACAATAGAAATGTAGAGGGATTCAGTGATCTGTATATTTTGCTGTAATCTTCATGGCTGTCTTGATTTTTCTTCCAACATCCATTTCAATCACCTCATCTGAACTCAGCCCCCTGCTGAGCCTGAGAAAGTGTCGTGCTGAGATGTCACCAACAGGACGACGCCAGGCTGGCACAAAGCCGGCAGAGCAGGGCTGGGTAGCACACTGCTCAAAATTTAGCACCATTTTATCACAATATCTCTTTCAAGGTCCTTTTAACTAGTTTAGGAAGGACCACAGTCCTCAATGGGTTAGAGATTTGTGCGCATGTTTCTCATGAATTCAAGAATAAAATAAAATACAGCTAAGAAATTGTGCTAGAAACAAAAGAACTCTTCAAGAAATATCAGATAGTTTATTATTATATAAAATCTAGTAGTATTTTACAATGAAATCTCTTTCTAATAAACATTGTCTTTGTTCTTCTTCATTCTTTCCTCTTCAGAGGAATGACATAGAGGAGTCAAATCCTGTATCTGAATTTGTAAGACCTTCAGCTGTTTGCCTTTTCTTGCAATAGAGTGTGTCAAGCCCGGTGTGTCTAAAGGAAAGAGCTCTAAACAAAGGAAGAAAAGCTGAAATGTCTCTAAGGATAGAATAAGAAACATTGATTCATTAATGATAGAGTTTTAGATGCTTGGTGTGAAGACAGAAGAGTGGATGTTGAAATTATTTTGAGCTTCTTATGTTAATGACATTTTTATTTAAATTTCTAGGATAATAAAGATAAAGTAGTGCATTTAAATATCCAGACTGATAAAACTCTCCCCTCACAGACAAAGAATTATGGCTGAGTTTTGTTTTTTGTCTTTCTTTCTAAATATGCATTCAACTGTGCATGCAGTCACATACTCAGGTGTATATGTCCAATGGAAGACAACCAGCTTCCAGTTTTATACAAGAAGTTAGTGTTATAAAATACACAAATCTGAGGAGATCTATATTTGCCTCCATGGAATCTCAGTGCTCCTGCACAAACTGCACGGAGAACAAGAGTTCTGACAGGCTTTAACAAAGCCTGCACGCACACACAAGGGCATGCACAAACACTTCAGTGCTATAGTCAGAGTCAAAATGACTTCTGTTAGCTCCTTAGAGTTGCCTGATCACTGCATAACTGACCAATCAAAATGGATATTTGACAAAAAGCAAATTTGAAAATTAGTCATAGAATTTTCATAGGGACCTTAGGAAAGTCCTTCCAAAAATAAGATATTTCCACCATTATTTTGGAGATTTTTAATAACTCATTTTGTCAAATTCCCCACTTGACAGTGTAATATTTGATGCAATATTTTGTAAATTAATTGTAAATTAAGGCACTTTTAATGTACCTTAAGAGACCTGGGGATTGTGTAATAAGGAAACTGGCACTTGGCACTTAATTTACTTTTAAATTGGAGTATACTTTAAATGAAAGGTCTGTTTCAAGAACCTCCTCATCCTGTCAAGGACTTACTTGTCTAAGCAGTGTCAGTGACATTAAGGGATCTGCTTCAATATGGGATTAACCACACAGGTGAGGGCTTTACTGCCTGCTCTCTGAAAACCAGCTTATAAACTGGGAGAAAGTAAAATTTCCAGTTGTGTTTTTTCATATTCAAATTTTTCAAATTCACTTAACAGAGATAAAAAGCCAAGAAATTCAATAATGTAATTATGTTTATGTAACATGATTTCAATACATTCATGTATACAGTGCCCATAAACATGGGCTACTGCTGCTGCATTAGGGTGCTGTGTGCATTATGTACTCACTGTTACTCCCATTTGTGCCCATCAATCTCAATCCTCTGTACTTTTCAAATTAAAGTAAATTCTCCTTTTGCCAGAATCTTTATAAACTGCTTTTCATTAGTCTCCTTGGTTTTGTTTTACTTTAAAAAATCTGATCCAAAAGATTAATCTGACATGACTGAATTATAATATGGCAATAGAAGGGCTGAATAAAATCAATTGTGCCTGCATCAGAATATAAATTTCTATGTTCAGAGTATTTTATCTTGTTTGATTTAAGCTGCAGTAGACAAAACCTTCATATATACAACCTGGGTATGTTTTTAGTTTAACAGGGCATTTCTATTACTGTCAGCAAAAAACAAGGTTTGAACAGCTCAACCAAGAGCATTTTTTTCCCTTCAATTTTTCAGTGATTTAAAATTAAAGCATATCGATATATGTTTAAAAGATGTCTTTTCACTCAACACTCAACATTAAAGAAAAATCCAACCCTTAGCCCCTAACACACTTAAATAGGACTTTTTGTTTATTTTTTGCTGACATTAACATCATTTCTTAATGTGGATTGGAACATTTGGCTAATTCAAAATTTATTTTTAAATTGCTGAGAGGTTTATTCTTGGAAACAGCTACTGAGCATGGCCCTATAGCTACCTTTAGCAATGTTTTATTGTCTTGACTAAGCTCATAATGGTGATTCTCTGCTCTACCACTGACATCTTAATGGCTGCCTCACCAATACTGATGCTGTAGGAAGTATATGGGACTGACTTTTACATCTATAATGATATGGTAATGTGAACCATTACAGTGTCAGTGGTAGTTTATTGACATTATGGTTTAAGATTATGGGGGTATTACAATGCCATTGCAAACAAACACTGCTGTTTTTAAAATAAGCAGATGAAACAGGGGAAAGTGACAAAATAGTTGTAATATTAAATCTACAACAGCAAGATCTTGTTTGCTTAAGGCAGCCACTACCCTAAAACTCATCTGTTATCTGCATAATTCAGCACTGCATACTGTGCAGTCATCTGCTGGGAATCACAGCAGCAGGCAGAAATAACGAATGACCCTGGCTAAATACATTTGCACCATTTTGTGTTTCATAGAACTGAGCCTAATTTTAGACTACCATTTGGAGGATCAAAGCCTGTAGCCAGAAAGTGTCTAACTATGGGAAGAATATCTCCGAGTTTCCAAAGCCAGTAACATATAAAGCAAAATCGCCTATTTTTCAGTTCTCTTGTTCCAAGAATGTCTAGAAACTGAAAGGGGAAACAGAAGAAAGCAGAGCACATTGTCTGATAAAAGCTTTTGAGGATCAAAACAAGGTCTGTGAACATGAACTCAGGCTAGACTCAGACTGACCTGAAGCTTACCTACGACTGAGGTGTCCAGAGAGGATTTTGAAAAGTATTTGAGAAAAATCTGTTCCCATGGAATCTCTGTTTACATGACACATTGGGCTTTCTTATCCAAGCTCTTCTATAGAAAACAAAAAGAGAACAAATTTCAATTGATTTGACAGTAAGTGGTTCAGTTAACACTTTGCTGAAAAGCCAGTACAGGCAAAGGAAAATATTAAGAGAAGGCCAGAGAAATGAGTTTTGCATCAATTTCACTTGTACTGAGCGACATAATCATTTTTGTCTCATAGGACGATAGCAGCTTCACCTACATAAATGAGTACTTGGAGCATGGTAGGAATCTGAAAAGAGAATCTATTGGTGTTGAGGACCCAGTTCCATGTTCTGAAGATTTATCACAGGCTGGTTTGAATCAGGCTTTTCTGATGTCAAGGAATGAACACTGATTAAAGACTGGAGAACCTTCTGTGTGCTTCTGGTTTGCATCAACCGGTGCACTTAGTTTTGTCTGAAATGAATCCACTTCCAGATTCTGCGGTAGCTCTGCACAGTTAATTGGGGGCAAGTGGGAGGCTGACTTCAAAAATGAGCCCCTGATCTGAGCTAAAAGTTACTGTAGATGACCCAAGTGAGCTCCATACTCTTGACTTGATCCCACAATTTTTTTTCCAGCTCTTCTTCGCTTTCTCAATACATCCATAACTGAGAGACTGCGTGAGTTGGGCTTGTTCAGCTTGGAGAAGAGAAGGCTGAGAGGAGATCTTATTAACATGTATAAATACATGAAGGGAGATTGTAAGGAA
>JAUBOD010000314.1:3554838-3572002 GCA_032353885.1 Nothura maculosa | reverse complement strand
GCATCATCATAGTGGAGGAAATTGACTTTACTGAAAGGATGTTTTCCTATAAGAGCCCTTGAAAGCTACTGGATCTGAGAAAATGCCAGAGACCAGTGGCTGGATGCCAGTGTGAGCATTTTCTTTCATTTCTGCTTTCATGTAGAAACAGACTGGTTGGTAGATGAGTGATTCCAAATATCCTACAGGAAGAACATGATTGTTTATCCCTTGTGAAGGAAGGGAATTAGCCATCCAAGAACAAGGTCTTTTCATTGAAGCTTCAAATCTGGCTTGAGTGAGATCTGGGGAAAGCAACTGCAGGATTTCTCTAGAGAGTTTCTACTTGGATCTTTACAGTCTTCCTTAAAAAGGAGTTAAATCCTAGGTGAAATCTCTGGCACCGAGTAATACATTATGTCTGGATTATGATTGGAAATAATTCTTTTTCTCTTTCTTGGAAAATAATTCTTTTCACAGGAGCGGATGAATTCATCACTTCAGTTGTCATCACTTCTCTCTTGCATGTCATGTTTTGCTCTTTGTCTCTTGTGACATTTTCACTTTTGCAAAGGTGTGGACTATGAGCACATGGCCTTAGATATGTCAAATGTACAAGTCAATATGCATCACATCATAAAAACTGTTATTTCTTGATCACTTTTTGTAAACTCTTTAGAAACTGTCCACAGACTCCTAGTGGGTCTGCAAATCACTGACTAAGCTGAATTTGGTTGGTAATGCAAACCACTCAGGTTAAGGGAAGCTGCTTTTCTAGGCAGATGGACACCAATCACTTACCTGATTGTGCATATCTGTAATACAAAGAGCAATGGTGATTCATTTATATTGGAGGAAAGAAAAAATTGTACCGCTGAGGCCAGTGCAACTGGATTGATCCCTGCCTCCTGAGATCTAGATCGGTGAATATGGAAGTGCTGTTGCAATTACCTTTGATCCAAGTGGAAAAGTGCAGTTCTGGAAAGCTGAACTCCAAAAATCAGGGTTGGTGGGAGAAATTGGATTGTGAAGAATAGACATCACTGAAAAGGAGAATGTGCATCATTGCTCAGTAACCTGGCAAAGCTGCAGCCTCCTCTCTGGCCCTTGAGATGGAAAATACATATGCATCAAAATGCCCATTGCAGATTTTGTAGTGTTGGACTAGAAATTTCAGCATTTCTAGGAAGTCAGTAGTAGAAACAGGCTCTTTCACTTAAGAGACATTTATCAGCAAACCTCCAGGAGTACGAGAGGCAAGATGTATGGGAAAAAGGGAGGAGGGTGCCAGCAAGACCAAGAGGCTTGGAGGCTAGACTAGGAAACCTACTGAGTGGTGTAATATGCCCGGCGTGTAGATACATATGCATAGCCTCTCATCAGACCGTTCTCTTTCCCTCCGTCCCAGCAAGGGGTAGCTAGTTATCTCACCACTGACCCGTGTCTGTCAGCAGGCTGCTCTGCACCAGCGATCGTAAAACTAATTCTCCTCTGCAACGGGAGAGGTGGAAGTGCTACAAGGGACTGCATGATACAATCAAATAAAATGCACGAGCAGAGGTAAGAGCCTTTCTGCAATGCCTGGAAAAGGCTTCACTGGCTTCTTTAGTCCTTGTATCCAGCTGAGAGCAAACAGCCTGTGCTCTGCCAGCTCAGCGGGGAGCAGTGATCAGTAGATGCTGCTGAGGAAAGAGCAAAGGGGCACGGAGGAGGGCACCCACAGGATCTAATGTGGCACGTGTTTCTGGGATGCCAGACAGAGCCCCACCATCCTTCTTGCTTCTCAGTGTAATAAAACTGTGCTGGGGAATTTACAGTCTCCTTTCCAAGCCCCACACTGTTGCAAGAGCTGCAGCCACATTTCACAAGCATCATTTACATTTGGAAGTGCTAAGTCGTTCTGCAAACCCACTGACAAGATAATGCAGCTAGTGTTTTCATCAAGACAAAATTTCTCTGTCAGAGCCAGCCAAACTGCTTGTTTTCCAGGCTGGGCTGGAGAGGCCTCTCCTAGGATCAAGAGAGAACTTTAGCAGTTTCAAACTTCTGATTTTTAGTCTGAATGTTTAGACTGCTAACAGCGAAGCTGCTCTCAGGGTTCCACATATCTGACCAACAGGATCCAGCCTGCCTGCAATTCATTTCTCAACTCATCAAGACCACCAACTCATTTCACACTCCAGCAGGCCACAGGAAAGCCATTAGACACCCACAATTTTCAATAAATACCATTTTGGATTAAATTCCAGTTAGTGACCTAAAGGTGAAAGGCCTTTGCACTCCTCAAGAGGACCCTTGATTTTATTACTCCAGCAGACACTGTGTACCTAACAGTCTTCTCACATGGATAAGCCTGCACAAATAAATCAAGATGTAAAAGTAAAGGGTCGGCACTCTGCTTCTTCAGGATCGGTAGGATGACTCCAGCTGGCCCACCAGTGCAGCACGGAAAGTCAGAGACAGGTCTGCAGTGCCTGTGCAGCTTAGAAGTTAGAAGTCTGTTATTGTCACTGAAGGAATGAGTGTTGTCCTTCAGAGTTTGGTAGCCTCAAAAAAAAAAAAGAAATCCACCAGAAATTCTTTTTATTTAGAAATATTGTACAAAGGGAAATGAACAGTCTTCCAAGTTCAGTAAAATGCGGGGAATTGCAGAAAGAATAATAAGTATATATATTTTTTGGTTTTATTCTTTATGAATTAGTTTATAAAATCATGCTATTGACAAGGTAAGGCTGGTGGTGGTGTTTTCCAACCTCCCATTCAGAAGATATAAAGAAGTCAGAAACATCCAATTAGAGTTACTGCCCCTGGCCTACCTACTTCTTCCGAGAGAGGTTTTCAGAGAGAAATACAAATCACAACACTTCTGAAGTGATATTTGGAGCCAGGATACAAAGAAAAAGAGTGCTGCTCACACGTGTCACTGCAGTATGGTGTCCTGGACGAGCAATGAGCAGTTCGGAGAGGTGCTATCTAGGGCTGTTCAACCAAAGGAGAAATGCAGAGGTCAGACTGGGCTGCAGCTGCTTAACTTAGGCAAAGCAGCTACCTCTCTCCATTGATTAAATGAGAGGAGCTGAGGATTTTCAATATGGACCTTTCCAAATCTTCCAGATGTTGGGCTACCTAATTCCATATAATTTTAATAAGAATTGACTTTTCAAATCCCTCAGACAGTCTTGCTAATCTTCAAAGGAAAATCCATCTATATTTGACTGCTGAAAGTTTCTGAGTAAGTATTTTGAGGTAGGGTTGCCTATTATTATATTATTAAATATATTCAAAAATATTTATCAGATTTGAGATAAATGGCATTTTTTCTTCATGCTTATCTACAGGTGTGCCACAATTACTTCATAGGATGTTTAGGAATTTTGGGTTGTGATTTGGGATATATCTGTCATCTTTCTTTTTATTTACCTGTAGTGCATTCAGATTCATATGGTCTTTGAATTTTCTACATTCAAAATTCAGTTTTATGTTTCAGTAAAAATATTAACCATGAAGCTGGAAGTTGATCTGGATAATGACTGTCCAGTGAGAGAATTAACAGGCTGTGGCAAATCTTGTTAACTGTAAATACCTTGAGAAAAGACACTGGACTGTTCCTAATGACTTATTTGTCAATTGTTATTGCTAAAAGGACTTTTGGGGAATAAGAAAATGCTTCTTTCTTTTAGTCAGTTGCAATAAGGCATTTTATATAGAAACAATCAAGAAGGTGCCATGAAAAAAACACACTTTATTTAGGAGTCCAGATGAATGCTTTACCCCTCTAGATGGAGATGGTGAAAGCTTTTGATAGATATTTGATGCTTTGATAGACATTTGATGCTTTCCCTGTTGCTTGGAGAGGGAAGATGAGAAGAGCAAAGCTACTGTGTTTGAGATCTGCTTTAGGCAACAAAGAGTTATATTAGAAGTTACGGTTATTTGCAGAAAGCCACAAGCAGCCGCCTTGTGCCAGTGCACCAGGCTAACTCACCACAAAGGAAGCAGAGGGGCAGAAATGCAAGATATGGAAATAGATCTTTTCCAAGAAATCAAAGCAGAAATACCTCTCCCATTCAATCATTATAGTTGTTTTCCACTACCAATCTTTTATATATGTGGTGGGTCAGATTGCATTACAGAAAAATCAAATGGCTGTGTCCAGAGTTAGAGTTTTTATTCAGGTGAAATTATTAAAATGGTTTCAATCTAGCAAATGTCTAAGAGATGCAGTTTTGCAGCTGCTATTCACCATGGCAAATTCTTGCCATTTGATAAATGAAGCTTTGCATTCCTAATTTTATTTCTCCTTTGATAAGGCACTCTAACTGATTGGAGAGCAGTAACAGTGGAGATGTGGCTGTCAAGACACTTGTTCAAGATCTGGCAGCTGTAACAAGCAAGTCCAGTGATTGAATGAGGCAGGGGAGCTGTGCTAAATGGCTAAATCTCTCATTTCTGATTGACATTTGGCAAACACAGCCACATTCCCTTATTGACATGCTTACAAACTTCCTTGAATGTTATTGGAAAAGATACTTACCCACCAAGGAATGAAAAAGAGACACAGCTCATTTAAAGCAGATCTCTCACTCTTGCTACATATTTTTTAAAACATTCCTTCTTGCAGCTAAGATCCATATGCTCATGCCTGTCTTCTGTACCTGTCAACTGTGGCTGGGTTTCTTGAGCAGCATATTTCTTAGAGTTGTAACTTATGTGAGCAAGAACTCCGAATTATTTGTGTCTCAGAGAAGAATTGGAAAGAAATCTGGGGTGATTTGTTGTGTTTTTGTAAATGTTTAATTATAATCATTCTATTTATAGTTTCATACCTATTGATTTGCTATGCTGAGGCACGAGGTTACGCCACAAAATGGTGAGATTTAAGTACTACCTGTTCAAAGAGGTGTCTTTTTCCATAATCAAAAATATTTTATGTTTTTTAGCAATATATCCTTATGAAAGACAACTTTCCAATGCCACCAGACGCCAAAAAAGACCAACGCCACCACCACCAAAAAAGGAATATTTTAGTGCTGGTGTTATTCTTTTTCTATTTCTTGTCTATTTACTTGTTGGGATGAAAACCTTTAGTTTGTCAGAATTGCAGATCTTCTAGCAGTAATAGCAAAATAAAGTTATCCTTGGAGAAGCAGGCAAGACAATACAGAAAGTAGAGTTTTCTGCAGTGAGAAACAGACTCTGTACAAAAAAAGAACCAAGAGTCTCAGAAAAAATTATATTATCATAGGACTCAAAAGAGAACTCACATTGGAATACACTGAAGTTGTGGTATTTGCATGACAGGCATCCTAGAAAAGCCTTTCATGAATGGATGCATAATGGAACTGTTAAAGTGTAAGAAAATTTATTTCAATGACAAAATGCTGCATAGCTAATCTCTCATCTTTCTTAGAGCTGGGTGATTAGAGGGCAAACTGAAGCAATGTTTTTTTTATTCTAGGGTGAATTAAAGGGCTAAAACAGTAACATCAGTAACATGATCCAGGGCTGGGGGAGCGATGGCTCAGAGGAAGACCCACAGCCCAGAGAGGGCTGTGTAGCCCTCTCTGCCCTCTACCTTGTCTCTGTGGCTTTGTGTCACTTTGTGTGCCACTTGTGCCACTGTGTGTGCATTTCTGTGGCCTTGGTTTAGCACAGCCTACGGCCATGCTGAGAGGAGCCCTGATTGAGGCGTTTCTTGCACTTCTAGTATCACCAGAGCAACTTTGAGATAGATGCACAGTTTGCTCCGGGCTGCATGGAGACCAGAATCCTTCCCTGGCACATTCACAAGCTCCAAAATAAGGATTTTCAGCCTAGAAAGGGGCTCAAATGAAGTTGATAGGAATAAATACAGCAAGCATAAAGGTGAGTTGTGATCTTAGATTGCTACTGGGATCATATATTCCTGCAAAGCTCTTTCCTCTTTCCAATATGTAGGGTTTCAAATCTTGTCCTTTTATTGACTTCTCATTAATAGTTTGTATGTATGAATAATTCACCATCTATATACTATATCTCTACTTTAAATGCATTACAAAGCATATATTAGACAGAGATTGACCTCTACTGTGGTTAACATCAAGATTTATTGTTCCAGGAAGCTCCAGATGTATTGACTTGGATCAAAGCCTGGAGGTTCAATTAAAGTTGATCCTGTATTAACAAAAGGCCACAAGCCACATTTCTTCTGTCCTCTGCTTTGTGAAGGATGCCAGTCGTCCTTGTTTCTTGATTTTTTTTCAGTTGAAGCTGGAGCATAGCTGTAATCCTAACCCATCTGCCTAGCTCTGCCTAGCTTTTCTGTTTACTTCAACTGCCTCTAAGATCTTTGCTAAATAGTTATCAATCAGATGCATAGTTCTAGTCTGAAAATAGTTTTGCTATCATTTTATCTAATAAATTCTTTTTTCTAAATCCCTTATTTTGGTATAATGTGTGGTAGGAGCAGGCTCACTTTAAAAAACTGTAATCCTATTTCAGTGTACTGAAACAGAATGGAGCTGTTAACAATAAGGCAAGAATGGAGACAAAACACTTTGAATTTGACTCCACATAGTGCTTCAATGTTGGAAGTAAACAAAGAAGATTTCACAAACAGGCTGTGGGATACGATCTCTAGCTATAGGATCTGATAATGTTCCCATTTCTCTACTGATTATTAGCGTGACCTTCTCATCTTTTCCTTTGGAAAAATGGTCAGGTATCTTTGCCCTATCACTAAGCACTGCACATTTTATTGCTAAGCAACAATCATGAGCGCAGAGCCCAGGCACCACGCACCCACTTCCATTTTCATCTCTAAAGAGGGCAACTTCTGCTCCGTACCTCCAAAGCTCATCCTTGAAGGATGCGCTTCCGAACCGAGGGGACTGGGAGCTGGCAGCAGGGACACAGCTGGATGAATGCAGGAGCTCCAGCTCGGAGATGGTGCACAGGAAGGAGCCTTCCTTAATTAGGCACACACACAGGAGCTGCCTCCCACACACTGATGTGCCAGGAATATTAAGGACTGGAATCACACCCAAAGAACCAAGATAATCCTCATGGCAAGGGTGGGAACTGACGTGGAGAGAATAATTACGAAAATGAAGGATGAGAAAAAAATGAAGAGTATTCCATTCCTTTCAATCCAAATCCTTCAAAAATAAGCTTGTTTGGATCTTTTCTGCGTTTGGAGCTACCTCTGCTTGAAACATTCCTGCACTTCCACAAGCACAATAACTGAATTAGTAAGGGTAAAACAACACGTATTGAATAGGAAATGCACTAAGCAGGAGGTTTAAATCAGAGCTGGAGGAGGGGAGTTCATTAAGAAGTTTGGAACTGTTAAGGAAAACAGCAATTTCTTGGTGCACAGATACACATCTTATCAGAAAAAAAAAAAGATCCTAGCCACAACTCATACATATGCTGAGGAAAGGAGGAGTATTCTCTGTAGTAAATACATATTCCTTTTCTTGAGGAAGACACTGAAAAGCCCCACAAATTACTCTTGAGCTTTGCCAGCTTTAGTCCTGATATGAGAGCATTTCTTCTGATCTGGTTTATGAATCTTTATATTTATTACAGCATGGAGAAGAAATAATAGCCCCAGACTCCACCACCAGGTCACACTCTGTCTGCTTGATTTTAATGAGAACCTGCCATAAATAGGGAAAAATATGCTGCTGTGTGACAACACAGGAGACCAAAGCAAAGGAAACATGAAAGGAAACATACACTGTTCTGAGTCCAAAGACCTGCTATTATCAATGTCTTTCAGGCAAAAGGTAAATCAGAAGTTGATGCTTGCGAGCACGAACAAGCGATTTGCTGTAAACATTAGTTAGTTATCCCTGTGAGATCACTCGCTGTCACTCTCAGCTGGAGAGCCTGAACCTATTAATAAATCTTACTCAGAGGTTCAGATCTTGGTCTCTCAACATATGCTTATGACCCTCAGTGGGAACCAGTGTAAAACTCTCTATGGGACTACAGGGAAAAATTCAGCTGCTAGCCCAATAGAAAGCAAGTGAGAGAAATTCCAGTACCTGCAGGACAGATTCCTGATAATGAAGGGTGTCTGATATATTGTCTGTTGTAATGGATGGCTCCGAGCAAAGTATACTCAGACTGCTTTTAAGAACCTGGCTTAATTGCTTCATCTTGCACTCAGCTTGTGGTACACTTTGCATTCCCTCGACTGTAAAGAACGAGAAGTAGATAACTACAAACCACAGGCCATTACGTACAGTTGTCCTTTGTGATGAGTCTCTGCTGTGCAGATGAGGACTTTAGAAGCCATCCCTTCTCTTTTGGCTATGATGAGTCCTCGGGGAACATATCCTTGCCCTGTCTCATCTAGGATTTAAGGGTATGCTGTTGCTATTGCTAACAGCACCTAACTAACGTGGTTGAGAAAGCTGCCCTTGAGAAGGCAACATACTTTAATACATGCGAAGCGGGTGCAGAGCTCTCACTAATAGAAAAGCCTGCAAAGTAACTGCCTGGTCCTGACCTTATCTTGAAAAATGTGATTTTTTTAGTGCTTGGCTTGTTCTTTAAAATCTGGATTGCCATAATTCTTCCGGATGTGCCAGTATTTTAGGTTTGACCATAAATATCCCAGAAAGCATTGATTTTGAGCAGCATAATGCTAGATCTACAAGAACATTTTTTTCTGGTTTTACTGCAAAGGTAAGAAAGCCTATTTTACAGGCCAATATTCTATTAGTAAAGATACGGTATTATTTTTATTATTAACAATCATTTAGGTTAGCAATTATTTTAGGGGGAAATTATAAAAAAATAGTTAGCTCCTTAGGTGGTCAGATGCTAGAATAATATTGAAGTCATCACCACAGTCCTGTCTGGTTGAGAAAATAGGCTGTGAGGGTCTTCTCTGCTCAGTTGCTAGATGCAAATGAAATAGATTAATCCCATGTAAACCAAGGAACAACTAGAATCTCACCAGTGCACTAGTGCATGCACTAGAAATCATTCTTTTACAGTGAGCAAAGGTTAAAAAAGAGAAGGTTTTGGTTTGTTATTGCATTTTGCAAATCTTTCTTATAACAGGCTTTTGGCATAGACACACACCAGAGGCTGTCTAATGAGTAACTACCTTTGCTGCCCATTCCCTTACACAGCTCCTTGTTGGCTGCTAACCCTGGTATAGAATTTGACATGCTGGGGCAGGCTGGAGGCCAAGGTGGTTCTTGCAGGGCATGTTGTTTCTATTAGAAGCAGCCAGGGACATTAATATTCATTTGCCTATGGCTGGGTGGGCTTGCCACGGCATCGTGCAATCTCAGCTTAAAAGGCAGTTGGTAGGGAGGTAGTTTGCTGACCCGGGAAGGCAAAACAATATTTGTCTATCAGGATGTGTCTGGGAAGGAAGCGTGAGCCATAACATCCTTCCCTAAATGTGCTGCTATGCTCTGTGATTCCTGCATAAGAAGAGAAGCCCAAGAGCACGGATCATAATGATGCCCCAAATGCGTATGGGTCAAATCCACAGACGAAAAAAATGCACTTCCTCAGTAACTGCCTGCAAACTAAAACCTTTTAAAAATTATATTAAAAGTTACTTTTCTCCAGGTTCTGAAAAAATTGAGATTGGAAGATCTCCGATAGCATGTCTTGTAAAGCTTTAATATACACTATTTTTTTGCCGTTCTTTGTTGAGACTTTGGAAAAGCAAGCTATTAGAGCCTTAACTTCTTTGTTTATAATGGAAACACTCACTGACCCCTGACGGCAGAGATGTGCTTGCACTGTTGTAATAAATGCCAGGCACATCGAACAGATGTGTGATCCAGGAATGCTCTGGCTCCTTGCCAGCACACTACTTTATGGCTGGTACCTAATCCCGCTGTGGCAAAAACATTTGGGGATTTAGATATATAGGAAGCAGTTTTTGGTTTTAGTACCTATGTGTGTATCTAAAACACTACTTACCTTTATATTTTAATTGTTCCAAAGAATTGAAAGTAATATGCTTACTTTGCTTATTTTTCACACCTTTTTAAGGCATTTTATGTCCTCCAGGAGAAATTATCAGAAAATCTGTGCAGCCTGTAGGAAGGATCTGTGAGCTCTTCAATGAAATTGATGGGAATTTTGCCATTGTCTTTCACAGGGCCAGATTTCTCTACAGGAATTTTCTGTCCTGTCTGATAATCTCTCCAAATCATTGCAACTCTGCACTTCTCTTCAGCTGTGGGAAACCATGTATCATTTAGGGTGAGCCAATCTAAATGAGTGATGTCCCTCCACCCCCTTTTACTCATTCCAGACGGTGTTTTCCCACCTAGCAAACAAACAGGAAAGGAATCAACTATATTTCCACTAGTTTGAGATTAACTGGCTTATTGGGGTATCAATGAGAGTCAGGGATGCTGCAGATGGAAGGAAAGAAAGTGGAGGAGCAGGACCCCTCTTGCAGTGGCAGCTGTCCATTGGAGCAGTTTCCACATGAAAATCCATCTTTGGGTATGGATTTGCGTATGGGGATGGGTATCTAAAAGTCTCACCTGCTTTAACACCTTCATTTATGTAAGGAATATTTGGATACATTTGGCTTTTTTTTGGAAAGGACCTGTCTTTATTTTGTCAACATTTTACAAATGCTGAAAATGCTTTCACAGTGTCTAGGAATTTTCTGAGTTTGAGATTCCTAGTCTTTACGTGCTATACAGCTATAGCATTCTATATATAGAATATAGCATATAGCTAAAGAAGGAATGATACCAGTACCTAGAAAGCTCTAGTTTCCCCAGACTATCTGTAGCTTGGACAGATGAAAAAGGGTTAAACCAACACATACACATATATATAAAAACCTCTCCCCAAGAATTCATAACTGCCATACTGACCTCAGCCTTGGACCTCTCCTGAAGTTTAACAACCAGTTGGGGTTAATGGTCCAATGTTCCACCTCGGGCTATTAACACCCTCAGGCAGCCATTAATCCTCAGAAAATGCTCTGTCTTTATTGCCATTGTTTAAAAGAGGCTCAAATGCCTGTGAGTATTTATACCACTATTGTGAAATGTGTAACAAACAGCATCCTTGCACAGAGGTCTCTAGAAATCTGACTATTCAAAAAGCATTGAATACCCTGTACCAATTACTTCTACATTAGAAGTTCATGAAGCAACTGTGAGTGACCACTTAGAGAAATAATTTGAAATGTAGCCACTGTGTATATGTGTACAACACTCCAAAAGCAATGAACGTAGCGGTAGATTCCCAGCTCCAAGGAGCATAGAGACTGAAATTAAAGAAACTGTGTAAACTTATGATTAAGTTAATCTCTGTTTAGTCTAATTATAAGGGGCAGCAGACACGTGCTTGCTTTTACCCAGATACCTATGAGATCTTTTAAGTATAAATCAGTGTTTCAAAATGCTTGTAATTTTCATGAGCTTTTTGACCAAGCTCCTTGCCAGAGCATGTCCTCTTCCAAGAAAAAATAATCACAGACAGCTTATTTAATCAGTCATTTTTTGAAGAATCAATATCACTGGAATGTTTAATTACTAGGTATTATTACCTGGGAATGAACACAGGACTAGAAATGGCCTTGGGGTCATGAAGTCAAATATCTGTTCTGTTGATCAGCTACAGAGGACTACCATGTTAATAAACTGATCAAACTCCAAACTTAGACTTCCATATTTTTGTCCCAACAGCTTTCCCAATGGCTCAAAAAGCTCAGTGCACTGCTCTGGGGATTAGAAGCCTTCTAATTTTCAGTGTAAATGTATTCATGGTCAGTTTATTTCTACTTGTACTTGTGCCAGTATTGGCTTTTAGACTAAAGAGCTCTTCCTTTCCCTGATACTTATTTACTGGATGTGTTTACAGAGAAGCATGGATGTCCAGCTTTTATTTTCCCAGGCTTACAGGACAAAATCTTGGCCCACCATTCCCCTGATTATCATCTGCACCTGCTGCTGTTTGAGAGCACCAGGAGGGCAGGCTACAGGCCTTGGCACATCTTCCCAGCTCTCTGCATAGCACTGCTTTCTGTCTACATAAATACTTCGCCTGGCCTATTTACGGCTGCATTGCCTTTGTGGTTTGATCACTGTGCCAGCACTTACTTATCCTCTAAGAAACTTGGACCTTCATTTTCTTCTGAGCTAGTTGCAGCTCAAACCTTTGTGGTGTTAGAGGAATGCTCTTTATTAGTAGTTGTATGAGCCATCTTGAATTTGCTGCTATGGGATGTCATCCCATTTCCATTATCTTGATAGTGATATCATTTAATTCAGAGATTAAAACACAGCTCACTACAGGTAGTTATGTAGCTAGATTGTAAAAATTGAAAACCTGGAAGTTTTAACTCCAGCTTTAGGCAAAGTCTTTTCTCCTGCTATTGTCTTGCATATGACATCTGTTTATTCAATGAGCTCCTTGTCTTTCTGCTTCTACCTTTAAATTTGATCTTGTTATATTTTATTCAGACCTATGGTTATGCTCCATGTTTGAGATGACATTTCGGTATTTATGTTTCTTTTTTTCTTTCTTACATTGAGAACACTTTATCCTCCTTTTTTTCAGATTTTTTTAAAGTTGCAAATGACAAAGCAATGGATTCTATTCTATTCTATACATTCTAGAGTGTTTTTCTCTGGTCACTGTTTACCCTCTTTTAGAGATTTTATCTAATATGATATGTTTCTTCTCCATTTTATTCTTTATAGATGCCGTTAGCATTGTTGCCAGGAATGGCATGTGGTTTAGGCATAAGTTACTTGATTCTCATAGCTTCCTCCGTAGCTTCATCAAGTTACTTAGCCACCATTTACAAAAGGAAATGATAATCTTTTCTGCCTTCCATGACCTTTAAAAACTAAGATCTATTATATTTTTTAACAAATCAGAAACCAAGTGACCATAAGATATACATTTCTGCCCAAAAATTGGATTATTTTTTCCAGCCATACCAACTGGCCGAAGAAAACATCTTATCTCAACTTGTAAACTTGTCGTGCCTTTGTCCTTCGATCATCATGGCTATAGTGAAGTACATTTAAAAGTAACTAATTTGTGCTTGTTATGGAAATATAAAACATACACCAAGCAAGGGAGCACACAGGAAGTGCATTGTTTTTGTCTGAGACAGGGGTCACATATAAAAGCATTTTGTAATGTTGTTAATATTTCGGTAAATCTAGTTGCCTAAAGAGAACCAGGTACCATGGTGATGAGCATGGTATACACAAAGGACAGAAAGGTTCACTTTTTAATGAACTTTTAAATAAAGTTTTGAAGACACAATTAAACAAACACAGCTAAAAAATTAATAGTATTAGTAGTAGTCATACATCTATAAGGGGCAGGCACAATTGCTACTAAAGAGGTGAATGCTATGATAAGAAACCTTGACAGGAAGAAGAGTTTTATTTTATAGATTTATTCTATTTGAATCCTTGGGGCACTATTCTTCCTAGACAGAGTCTTTCATAATAGATAGGAAGAGTTTTACATTGCAGAAGCTAGTTGGAAGAAGGAGGAAAATTGTAGAGACAGCTATGTTATCCTGAACTTCCTTTGATACAAAGGAAATAAAATTAGTGTATACTAATGGGTAAAGGAATATTAGACGAATGGAAACATGGCAAAAAACAACAGAGCAAAAACCACACACCCCAAAACTCCCCAAAACCAAATCAAACCAAACCAAAAATAAAAACCACAACCCAATAACGAGAGAGAGAATAAATCTGTGTAAATGCTCTACTTAACCTATTTAGGTAATCAGGTGAAATGAGACAGGAATAGCAGATATAACAAAGCAACCTGCACATGGAGATGGTAGAATTAAACTTACCGGTGCATGACATGAGACAGGATATGAGAAGGATAACGGGAACATGATAGAATACTAATTGCAATGAAGTACGAGTATTGAAGAGTGTACAATGTTAAAGGAATACAGAACAAAAAGGTTAAGATAACATGGTAGTCTTTTATGTTAAGAATTGCAGTGAATTTTAAGGAATTTTGTGAACATTAAGGAATGTTGATTAATAGAAGGTCTGAGAAAAGATCAGGAAAAAAGTAAGAATGATTCTGCAATTCTGTTTAAAGTTATTTAAGGAATGGCTCCCCAAAACATTAATGCTTTGTCTCTGCCTTTGAAGATAAATACAGATATAATAACAGGACTGTTAAGGAGGAATAGAATTACAGAAAATGACAACAGCCCTGAAGAGGTTGGATCAAATCTCACTAACATGGTATATTCATTTGAATGAAGATCATCACTTGAAAAAAGAACAAACTTAACAGTCATAGACCAACCATTCTGATGTGCAAGGTTTTAGGGAAATTTCTGGAGGGAAGGAAATTAAACATAGTGAGACTAACAGAAAATGTCACAAAATGAAATATGAGGATAAAATACAAAAGAGAATCAAGTTTCAGGTTGCTTCTAAAACCCATCTTTTAATCAAGGAAAACACTAACACAATAGCTGTAGCCTACCTGCTCTTCAGTAAAATGGTTAATTCCTTGATGTTCCGTGAGGTGTAATTTACTGCAAGGAACTGTCCAAAGGACATAGATTGATGGACTGAAAAGCAAACTAGGGCACTGAGATTCCAGATGATGTTCCTTAAATACTTATATTAATGACTAAAAGCTGGGTGTGTATTAATTAAATTTACTGAAAGAACAAAGTTGGTTAGCACCTACCTATATCAACAACACGACTTCAGAAATAATCTGATTGATCTGAGGCTGCAGTAACAGAATGAGATTAAATGAAGTAGTATAAGAACCACTTCCAGTAGAGGAAGGAAGCACTGATGCACTGTAGGACATTATTGGGACTCACTATGCAAATTGTAGTCACCTAAATTTAAGAAGGAAAATGTCAAACAAAGAGGTGCATAAAGGGGCTGCATCAGAAAATGGAAGGAAAAGGCATCTTATTATGCAGGACAAAAAGGCTTTTGCTAGGTTTGGTTTGTCAAACAAGAACAGACTTAGAGGAGATAGGATTACTGCCTATAAATGTACTAAGGTGGTAAAAGCCAAGGGGAGGAGAATTGTTTAGGTGAGAAGAAAATATTGACACACACATACAAGTGCACAGGAATAAATCTACTCTAGAAATGAAAAGGAGGGTTCTTATTACCAGTGCAGTTTGTAGTGGACAAAACCCTGTTTACTTTGAAGATAGAGCCTGATAAATTTATGAAAGGAATTATATAGGTTGCCAAGAATGTCATAGGACTGGATATATAGCCTAGGCAGTCTCTTCCAGCCTGCCTCTGACTTTCCTAAGTGTCTGAAATGAGTAAATGTTGCACTTGGAATATGGTTATTGGACCTGGGGAAAAAAAATGTTATTAAGTGCTCAATTTAGCCGGGCTCGGTTTAAACCACAGTAATATGCACATAGGACTAGGACTTGCTTATGCTGCTCTGGGGAAAGCAGACAGTGAAATGTCTCTGCGCAGGGCTGCAGTCGGGAGAACTGCACCGTTAGAAGCTGCGCTTGTTGGCTGCGCATCCCCTCGTGTGCAGGACTGAGCACTGTTTCCTAGCAACTACCTGGGACCACTGCCTTTATAAATCAATCTCTGCCAGGATATCATAAAAAACATGATAAATGGGGAACGGTTAGTAGTCAGAAGGCTTCTTACTTTCCCCTTTTCTATTTTTTTTTAGTCTGCACAGAAAAATCTTTTCAAGAAATAGATAATTTTGCCATTTCTAGATGAGCTAAATGCAGATTTTGGCTAAGGTGACTATTTTTTTCAGCTTCCCTGAGGAAATGTTCACATGTCCAAAAAGGATCTTTCTTAAAGATATCAGCTATTGAGTTTTTTCAAAGACAAAATTATTTTAAATTTTATTTGGAAAAAAGCAAAAAGAAATAAATTAATGCAGATGAAGAAGGAATGATAGCACTAGAACAAAATTCCTTCTTAGAGCACTGGGAAGAGAGGGAGTTGCTACAGTCTGTCAAAGCTTCCAGATAAAATTCCTCCTTTCTTGACATTAATGCAACTTCCCATGTCACAACCATTTATAAAATTTAAATAATATCTGATTTACAGCAAAATTTAGTTCTTTTGATGTTTTCTCTAATCTTTTGGAAGAAGTTATACTCATTTCTCTGTTCATTTATCTTTCCCACTTTGTACTCTTCCAGTATCTTTGATGAAAGTAAAGGGCTGTTAGCTTCTGAATTTGGTCCAGATGGCTCAGGAGAGTGCCCTGGAGGCTGAGCGTACTTCTTGGCTGGCCAAATGGGGCTCAGAAAATACACTTGGATGTTCCATGTTGTTAGAACATTAGAAAATCCCTTTTTTTCTTTTTGTGTGAAGTAAGGGCCAGCAGTGTTTGCTTTTCAGAAACACTTCATTAGCACTTTGTGTCAGAAATACAACAAAGATTTTATCACTCCAGTAACAATGGAGTTACAAAGTTAACATGCTCAGAAGTTCACAGTATTAAAAGGCTTTTGTAGTCCATTTGATAACAAATATTGACAGAGGACTCGTTAATTCATCACTAACTCTTTTAGTCCATAATGTGGTTGCGAGGTATTTCAGTGGCCTGTTGAGACAGCCCAGCTTGTAATTTTGGGAATCATATTGATTTGTAGCATGAGTGTTGTCTATTGAGAAATCCCACTATCAGTCTGTGAATACTTTGCATGTGATTTTCTCATCAACACTGGCAGAACAGAAGTAGCAGATTAGTTAAAATGTTAGTTTCAAAACGGGAATACTCAGAATACTAAACTCTGTAACTATTGGTAAACATTTGACAGATCTGATACTTAGACTGTGAGCTTCTTAGGATGAAAAATTACTTAAATATCACAGAAAGGAAGCCATATACACATTTGTGGTGCCATATAAATAGTAAGCAGCCTTCTGCATACTCGAGCTGGAAGTAAAATTAGGAAGGATGAACATTTTGTTTTTCAATTTTTTCCTTTCTTTAAAAAACTATTTTGGGAAATTATCTTTTTACAAAACCAATTCTGTCCTTTTATAATTAGTAATACATTGTCCTAGACTGAGAAGAAATTTCCTCTTTCACTTGTACTGTTTATAGCTTCAGTTGATTCATGCTATTCAGAGAGGGATTTATGTTACACTTGCATCTCAAACTACTGTTGATGTTGAGTTGCCTCTTTTGTTGCTGAATTCTTTTGGGGGGGGGGGGAGAA
>JAUBOD010000314.1:3542690-3554118 GCA_032353885.1 Nothura maculosa | reverse complement strand
AACTGTCAAATGTTTGTGTGAATATTTATAAGTCCTTGGTGGTTCATCATTTCTAGCACAGGTGGTCATTTGCCCCAAATTGCCTCTAGGAGATATGCAACTTACCATTCATCATCTTTCTGTTGTTTAAAATGTTTGTCATTGAGCTAGGGGACAGAATGGAGCATCCTATGATGCAGGACATTGAGCAAACCTTGCAGTGGACAGCTGAAATAAATAGCTCCAAACAAGCCATATGCAGAAAATTATTTCTTTAAGCTACTGAGCAAATATTTATTAACTATAAGGCCTCCAGGGTGCACATTATCTTTTCTTCTATTTATTCATCATCTACTATGATGGGATTACAAACCTTGTAAAGATCTTTAGGCATTAATATAATAAAAGTATACAAAAACAGTGAATAATGAATGCCATTTAAGAAATCTGTTCTGGATAACCAGACATCTCACAAATAGAAATAAAGCTATATTAGAAACAAATTTTGTGTGAGTGGATTTACTTCAAAATAAAAATATATCCTTCTTGATTTGCTCACATGAGTGCTCAAGCTGAAGAAAAGATTCTACTAAGATAGATTATAAGATTTCACTCTGTAGACTGGGAGTTTTTATTTTAACAAGGACAGAATGTGAGTTGTGTCAACTGAGACCCATTACATATTTTTAATGATCATGAAAAAGAGAAAATATTTCACAACACAAATTTAAAATCACTGAAATGTATTTAAAAATATATTTCAATTCTAAGTTTTGATTTGCTTCCAGCTTTTGATGTCCAATGAATATAAAGTTAAAGAGGAGTAGAAATATATTTAAAAATATTTTTCTGTATATTTATATTTACACGCCAAGAATAAAGAATTGCATACTTTGAGCTCATATTCTAACTGCTTGCAAACCATATGCAGACTATAGATTATATATTTTTGTATGTTACATCCTTCACTTACATATGTTGATATTTGGCAATATTTAATGAATTAAGCATCTACTGTAGTTCAGGAACAGTCAAAGCTCTAGTTTTATTCATACGTTTTTGCAGCAAGGTAAAGAATGAACTTTTTTTTTTTGCTATTTATTAGTTAATTTCTGAGTCCTTGTTAGCATAGATTGACTTAGAACTATGTAGAAGTTTCATATCCTGAGCTGACAAAAGAAATCAATCAGGCTTTTAAACTAGTCTTTCAGAGAGCCAGAGCCTTCAGATAAAACCATTCAAATATAATCACTTAAAAGATATTTAGCATCAACTTTTGCAGTGGCAATCCTCCACTTTTCAAAAACATGGATGTCAGCCTTGCTCTGATTCCATTCTGTGGTGCAATGTTCAGATATCTCTGTTTCTACTCTTTCAGATGTTTGACTAGAAGACAGATAGCACCTATGGTAGCGAGTATTAAGGTCAAGATCTTGATGTCTCCTGGGTCTGGAACGTGTCTGGTTGTCAGGCTTTCCACACTCCAGTCATGAAATAAAGTCTCAAGGTATTTCATTATATCAACTCTCGTAAATGTGCTGGATCTCTGCTCTGGCTTCTACTTGCTTATTAAGGAGAGCATTCCTATTATATTATATGAAGAGTGCTGAATAACGCTCACTACAAAATTGCGTAATCTATGAACTTTTTAGGAGCTCAACATTCAAAATACGAACCAATTCAATTGCTTAATTACACACCTCTGTGTGAGACACTTTGAGATACCATGGACATCTATATGGGGCTGGTAAATATGATATAGTACCTAGCACAGATCCATTTGCTTACTTGACAGTTGATATGGCATCTGAGAAACAGAAAAGGTATAGTGTTCTCTCAGAAGGATATTTTCAGAATATTATTTCTCTATTACGTTTAGATTTACACACTATCTCATCAACATCTGGTTTTGCTTGCAAAGTTTCATATAGGACAGCTTTTCTGTCTCATCAGTTCTTCTTAAATATTGTCGATGCAAGACATTCTTACTAGCATTGATATCAACAAGTATTATTATTGTTATCATCTGAGTTGCTTAATCTTGTTCTCCTCTCTATTCCAAGGCTCCAGAAGGCCACATCTGTCTCAGGTTGAGGAGAGTGCTGTTGCCCAGGCTGAAGGAGGACACAGGATCTGACACGCACCTGGAATATGCAGGTTCTTCATGCAACTATGCATTGGTTCAGGCTCACTAAGAGAAAAAACACTGTCAGAGCAGGAGCGGCACATTGATAGACGTGCGTAACTATGCAGATCTAACTGTTCTTTATGCTGTCAAGAGGATGCATCAGCTGTGAGCAAGACTGCACTGCTCCCAGAATAACTCTGCTGCTTCTCTACAGCCTGTGGGGAAATGTCACCTTTCTCACTAGCTTCCTCACACTTCGACATATAGAGCCAGCATGAGTTATTTTTGTAGGAGCGTCTAAACTTCTGTTTCACACAGCCTCACTGGGAGTAGGACTTGTTGCCATTTTACCCATGCTTCCTAACAGCTTTGGAGACATTTTCCTTCTATTTTTTTTTTTTTTCTGCTATTGAAGTGATAAAATTCAGATTTCTCTCTTTTTAGGATCCACAGAATGCAAAACCAAAGAAAGATCAGTTTGTGGCAAACTTCAAATTTAGTTGATTGCTGCCCAAAGATAAGCATAAGGAGAAGAAAGACGTAGGTTTTCTCTTTTATCTTCAGTAGGTTCTCAATCACTATCAAGACTGCTGGAAATCAAACTTACTCCAAGAGTTACTGCAACATGAGCCTGCTGAAGAGCAATTAAAACTCAACAGTTTTTACAAAAGATGATCCTGCCTTGAGGCCAGTAAACAAACCAAACACAGGCTAATAAATCCCCTCCTTGATAACAATGGCTCTCTGCTTATTGGTTGTTTAGAATTTCTACTCATCATTATCAGGCTGATGGACTATTTTGATTCTGCTTATTAGTGTTTGATCAAATGCTGCCTTTGTCCGGCTTTAATTATGCATGAAACCCAAACAAGTAGAAAATAATTGTAGAATATCTTTCATAGCTTTAAAAAAGGGTTGCAATATTCTGTTAGAGACCAAGAAAAAACCCAATAAATGCTATATTATCAAACATGAGAAATATAACCAGGTTGGGCCATAAAAATAGGTTTTCTTACATCTTTTATTCCTTTTTTTGTTGTTGCTGCAACTTCTTTTTTTTAACAATCTCCTGGTGAGGCAGATAAGCTGCTAATTCTATTAATGTTGTTATCAAAATCTGTAAGGTAACTGAAGCTTCCAATTTAGTGATTTATTATCCTGAGCAAGGTAAGTAGAGTGCTTCTTTCATGTTCCATAATCAGGATTAGAAGAGTATTAGACTTATAAGGAAGAAACTTCATGCTCAACATTTCTATTTGCAGAAAACTCTTACACAAACAGACGAAGTGTATTTTTTTTATTGATTGAGATCAATTAAAAAAAATAAAGATCCCAAATAAGTTCATATAACCATGGACTGATATTTACTTGTGTCGAGGTAAGATTCTGTATATTTTGATGAGATCTGGAGTGCATTTGATCTAGGAAAAACTGCTAACTCTTATAGATCACATCACATCTCAAGCTCTCACATTCTCTAATCTGAAGGGGATTAATAGCTTCAAATCTCCTTTGTACATGCTTTGCACCGTTATCAAATCAGTCATTCACTAAAATAATTCCATTGATTCTTGAAAAGTATGTTAGTATTAGGATAGGAAACAAGAGAACATGCTTAGCCAGCAGCTGCGGTGGGGGAGAAATTCTCCAAGAGCTTTGAAAATGTTTTCTTTAAACTTCAGTTATATGAAGACAACACACAGAAGTCTAAAGCTTCTGCCAGTTGTTGCTATATAGGTAAGCTATATAGCTATAGAGATAAGATGTGTGGGGTTGAATATTCCAGTTATGCATCGATAGACATAATTGGGTCAGATCTACTTCAGGACAATCATGTGGAGATTAGTCAGATGCATCTCTTATTTGTAAAGGATATACAGTGCCTTCCAGACTGCAGAAAACACTGATGGCAATTGCTAAAGTCATAAATTGGATGTTACCATTATTTGGTATTTCCTCTGGGACTAGGGAAAATTTGAGATCCCAGTGCAACCCCAGTTATAATCACTGACATCTCCTCCAGGTCTTGATTTCTGCAAAATCTCTTTTTTTTATACTTTTGTTGCATGATGAAACAGCACAAAGTGCAGCCATATCTGTGCAGGTGCTTCTGCCACATGTTGGTACATATGTTGTTACAGTGATTAAGTTGCTTAAAATACCTGTGGGCACAATAAATCTTTATTCCTCAGCAATTAATAGATTAAAAAGTCAGATATGATAGGGTAAATTCTCTAGTTAGAAGCACGCTACTGGCTGATTTTATTTATGTCTCTAATTCATGTAAGAGATGCCTCAAATTTTCCATATTCTGTACGTACGTGAATCTGATCTACGTCAATTGGAGGAGATATAAAATATGATTCCCACTATCTGTGGCCACTAAAGAATCAAAAATCTGCTGATGTAAGTTCAGTGTCTTCTTGAATTTACATGGTGCCTAACTTGACATTTTCCTTCATAATCACAATCTTCTAAATTAGTTCTCAACACTCTTCTTAAAAGACTCTGTAGCAGTGTTTGCTAATGTGTAATGACAGCTGTATTTTAATAGTGGTGAAATGTTTCTATACATGTATCTTGTCAATCAGTTTGGTACTTGTCAGATGGGAAGCACTCTGCTAATGGAAGGCAGTATTTTTTCTACTGGTAGTGTTGTTAAGGTGGTAGTGTTACTGTTTTAAGTTGTCATTTTTGGTATGTGGTACGACCATCTTCTGTGGATATTTACCATTAAATAAAAACACTTTCAGATCTATAATGCATTTGCTATTTAATGTGATCCACATCAAAATAGGAAATGAACTCTTTAAGAATTGAGAGGAGATAATAGCACAGCTGAAATTATTCTCGTAAATCTTCAGGCTCTTTTTCCTGAGTCTCACCGAGGTAAATGCAAAGATGAAATTATCTTTTACAATCAAGATTACTTAGAGCTGTGAAGACTGTACTGTATTTATTCCACTGTACCATCGGTATATGATGATTTAGACATTTGTTTTGGCTTTTAATCTTTGCTCATATATATACAACTGCAAAATAAAAACTAGTGGAGTATGTACACCTGTAAATCTGCCTAGACTTCAACTCTTCTGAGATATTTCAAGAAAGATTTGATGCTTGTAATCAGAAATAGGTTTGGATGCTGCCTTCAGTTGATTCAATAACCTCCCCTCTTTGGTTTATTTTAGAGGCTGAAGGTGGAAAGGAGAGACAAACTCCTCTTAAGATGCCTGAGAAAGAAAGGGAGGTGGAAAGGGAGAAAGAACACAGAGGGGTAGAAGCTGCCATGTTAAACTGAACTTCAATTAATTCCTTTCATTTCAAAAGCACATACACACTAAGTTCATATATTTAATGTCCTTGTGCTATTAAGATCATCACATATTTGACATTCATTAGAGCTTCCTATCTCCAGACCCTGTGGTATACTTTTCTATTGCAAACCCTGTGATGCACTTTTTATCTTTTCAGCTATTGCCATCTCAAATGCTCTAAGCTCTGCCTCAAGGGTATCTATGAATAAACCTAGCTCTTCAAGACCACTTCTCATCTACTGAATTCCTAATCTTAGTCTTAAACCCAGACTCCATCATTCCTCATCCTGGCTGAGCAGCTGCCCTGTTGAAATGGCCTGAGAGTTATGGCAGATTTCATGCTAGATATGATCCAGGTCATCAGATCAAGAAAAATATTTAATTCTCCCTCCACTAAGCATAGGTGAGATTATATTTAGATTCAAATCAAGAAAGATACTGAGAACTGGACTGAGTCCAGTAGAGGACTGCAAAGATCAGAGTCAAGAAACATTTGAAGGGGTTGCACTTATTAAGTGTTGTGAGAGGAGGCTGAAAGGCCACTCAGGTAATAACTACCTGTAACTATTTAAAGGCAGTTTCCAAAGATAATTTCCAAGATAATAGAAACAAATGGATGACATACATAGCTAATGAGATAAAAAGGGGAAGCTGACCCAAATTCAGGTAAGGTTCACTTTGGTGCAGGGCTAGCTGAGTATTTTGTTTTCCTGGGAGATCCAGGAACACTCACATGGCACTGCTGCTGTGCTGTCTAGTGCATGTCTGATTTATAAAATGCTAGAGGATTATCGGATTAGGGCTATCTCCTCAGGACTAGGAAGAGGACTGATGCCAGTCAGAATTACTGTTTTTGTTAGACCTAGCTCAACTACTTTGCCTTATCCTGTGTAAAATGTGATATGAGAAGACTAGGGCTAAACTTAGCACTTAGTTAAACATAACTTGGTTATGTTTAGAGTATTTTTTTGCTGATGTTACCAAAAGCTTATTTTGAGAAAGGGCAAATAGCCACAAAACAGTACATAGGCTGAATTATCCCCCAAGTCAATCAGATCACAAGGACACAATTCCACTGGGAGTTCAGTGGGAAAAAAATAGCCTCAAATAGATAAGAACTTGCAAGGGTGTCCTAGTGTTCTCCAGGATCACTAAATTAAGTTTTTCCCATGGTTCTGGAAAGTCTTGATTTGCCTCTGTCCTTTCCACATTTAGCCTTGCTACGGCCATGAGTGAGAACTACAGAATTAGGCATCCATTTCCTTCAGACATTGGATGCTTTTCCACATTTCCTCTCTTTTACTCTGTCTTCCAAGTTAAATTAAATACATCTAGCTAATTAACCTGAAGATCGTCTTTCCCCTATTAACTTGCTTAACTTGTTATGCAAGTTCCGAATGTCCTGCATGTGAGGAATGTGTGAGAGGCCGGGGTGAAGAATAGGGGGAGAAGGGCCTGAAAGCAGCAATTAAGAGATGTGGGCCCTGGTATCAAGGCAAGAGATGTCCAGAGCCTGGAGAAGATGATACACTGTTAGATGATAAGAGAATTACCTGTTTGGGAAGAATTAGATCTCTTGCACTGAGTTTGCCTTTTCATAGGATTCAGTCTCAATTCTCCTTGTATTTAAATAACATTGAAACCAACGAAAGGAAAAAAAAAGCCTGCATATTACATGAAGAAAGGCAGCACCCGAAACAGTACTGCAGCATCCTTGACCAGACAAATATCAGTAATGTCAGTGTTAAATATGCAGAGACTTTGGAACACAGAAATTACTTCAGTGCCATCTATTTATCCAGCTCCTTTGGTCAATAATTCCTACTTAACCCAAAGAAAATGTCCCGCTTAAAGGAATGATTTCAGTTTATTTACTCTGGATTTGAACAGTGTATCTGAGATCAGAACGTAGCCCAGAGGCCATAGGAATAAATGGGATTGGGAAAATATATTGTTTTGAAAAGGAAAAGGCAATTTGATATACTGGGGAGCAAGAGAATTATTACTGTGATTGAAGACATTTTTCCATTTAAGTTTGTGTTTGCTCAAAGTATTATTTGTTGCTGAGAGATGGTAGATTATTAGATTTTTCAAAATCATTTTGATATTTGATTATTAAGCCAGATTGCTGCTTTGAAATTTTCCTGGATATAATGTTTTGTTTTGCTCAATAAAGAAATTTCATTGGTTTGTGTTCTATAGAAAAATAAACACATATTTATTACTGATATTGAAAATTTGAAGTTATATTGTACTAGGGAGTCTTTTCTTCTGAAATGTCACATTCTTGATCCTTGAAAGATAAAGGTAAAAGTAAACATAGGTTTTTTTATCCTAAGTTAGGAAATTTTGAAGTTCTAATTAAATTACTGATTATTATTTAGAGCTTTCTTCTTGTTGTGTTTTTTTTAAAGCTGTCATTTTCTTGTCACCTGGTTATTTTCCCACACTGCTTATTCCATTCCTGGTATTCTTCCCTATGTTTGCCCATACTGCAGTAGGTGCTGCTATTATGGCCTAATTTTAAATGAGAATTTAAGAATCTCATTAGATATTAGTTAGTATCACATAGCAAGACTTTTAAGCTGCTGCCAGATGGAGCAGGCAAATCATTAGGAATTATACAGCAGACACTAGTGTTGGAGAAACATAGATTTCTTTCATTTGCCTTTGGATAAAAAACACAGAGCATTTTCTGCCAAAGTCTGTTTTGACAGAACCGGCCAAAAACATTTTGATAAACAATCTTCCATCAGAGAACAGTTTAAATTCTGTTGAAAACTTCCTGTGACAACAAATCTGTTTTTGGCTTTTTGGTTTTTTTTTTTTGACTAGGGCAGGGGAAGGAATCAAGTTTCTCATTTTGTTTTGATGTGTTTTTAAATTAACACATTTTACTTTACAATCAAATGGACGAAGAATATGCATGCAGTCATGTATCATTGCTTAGCTGATAGGTAGCATCTGGCTAAGACATAGAAAATTGACTGCATATAGTAAGCATGGACTTTGTTTATGGTTTTAAGGTGACAATGACTATGCTTGATCTCTTCACAGCTAACCAATATTGATTGCAGAAGCATTCAGGACATGAAATGTTCCCTTTTCAGATAGATGATAATGGCAGCTCCAGAGTATTTGCAGATTCCCTTGCACTGTTTTACACTGCAAGGTGTTGATACCAACTATTACCACCTTCTGAGGTAAGTGTTCATTATGTGTGTTCCCCAGTTTTACATGAAACTACCAAGAAGAAATTAGGAACTTGTTGCTCCAACCCTGTTAGGGAGATTACTTACCAGTTACTCCCATGTTTTCAATTAAAGCCAAACAATTTTCCACAACTATTAAGTGATAAAGAACCCTAAAAGGAGATAACATTTAGATGAGGATCTGAAAACTTTGCATTTATGATAGCAGAGAAAAAAAACTGCTAAATCCTGCTGTTCCGAGGGGAAAGGTGAAAGCTGATTCTGAATTAGTAGCATTAGTCGAACAGTCTGAATGCCACAGAGGGAGGCTGGCACAGTGTCCTGAGCAGCCATACCAGGGGAAAGGGAGGCTGTGGGGAATGGCTGTGAAAGAGCTGGCCTGAAGGAATGCCACATGTTGGACTCTGGAGAGCCATCGTGATGCTTCTGTCACTGGCTGCAATGAGCTTGAGTAAGTGATTCTAGAGGGTAGGCTTAGCCCAGAGCATAAGTCCCTAAATCTCCCACAAAGACAAGGAATCTCTAACTAGCCTGTTTTCTCCCCAAAAACAGACTTTACAGTATGCTATCTGTAGTGTAGCATTTGGAGAGGAATTAGAGTGAGGATGATAAAAGGAGCAATTAGAATGGGCTGAGGTGCTACTTGTGTGAAATGTTAAAGAGTTCTGCAATCTCTTTATCTATTTCTCACCATGCATGAATTCATTTACTATTTAAAGAGGAGCTCCTAACCTTTGATAGCAACAATCATTTAATTCTTCAAATATATTTATAATGAAAGGTTCAACTGACTATATATCTTTTCGAAGAGGCAGAAGGTACAGGTCAGAAAAGGAGAGATAAAAGCTTTTCAAAAAAATCACTAGATTGGAAATAAAAAGGGCTGCCGTCAGCCTTGTGTGTTTACTCACTGAAACAAAGCTAGACTGGCACTCTTCCCTAAGCATTTTACCAAATTCCATCCATTCTTTGTGATTCTAGAAGAAAAAGTCTGTTCTTCTTCTCCCCAGGTATCTTTGTAATCAGCCATGTCATTGCAAAACATGAAATCAAACTATTATAGAGCAGACTGGAAAAGGAAAACTTGGAAAGAAGACTCAGATGCAAGGGGAAGCAAGAAATGGAGGAAGAGGGAACTGAGACTGATGGCCTTTGCTTGGCCAAACCCCACGGTGGGATCTGGTATGGAAGGAGTCCCCTCTCTGTTAGGAGAGCACTAATGGGAATCATCATGTTTCCAAAGTGTCTGGCTTCTAAATTAAAGCCTGTGCATGCACTGATCATTGCATAAAACTGCTACACCAAAAATAGTCATGCATGGCTATGGCAATCAATCACATGCTGCACTGACAAATTACTATATCCAGCAGATACGCAGACGCATCTGTAGATCTACAGGCATCTACAGCAGATTAACCTTGCTTGTAAGCAAAATGTTTTTAAAAAGGGATTTGCCAGCCAATGCAGAGAACAAAATATCAAGCAGGAATCTATTTTCGATCCCTTGCACAAAAGGACGCTGCCCGTAAGCCTCTCGTGCAGCATCTCGTGGCGGCCCCACGCGCAATGCGGCTGTTCTCACCCAGGGCTCAGACAGGTCTTAGTGTGGCACCCGTGTGGAACTAATTAGCTGCTTTCCTTTCATGGCAAGCAGATTAATTGCTTTGCCTTCCTCGTCTATTCCTCCCTCCCCTAGTTATCATCCCAGCACTACTCCCACCTTCTTATTTTGCTGATCACACTGATACTGCCACAAATTCATTAAAGAGGCTTCCCATTTAAATCCATTTTCCTGGCTGTCAACTCAAAGCAGGGGGTGAGTTGAGTGACCTCGTGCTGATTTTTAGTAGAGTTAGAATAATTTGAGATAAAAAACATTTGTCATAGCAGATAATTTGGCAGACTGGAATTGCCATATATTACCTGGTGGCACATCCAGCTTAGATTTAGATGTCTGTGGAAGAGAGACTTTTGGCAGTGGATATCCCATTTTCTTGCCCTCTCTCTTGGATGTCAGGCTGGATGAGTTGCCACCATCCATCATTATTCTGCAACTCATAGTTTCTCATACTTTGGCTTAGAATCATCCCACTGTTTAGATCTAGTTATAGATCACAGACATTTGTTGTATTACATACAACATGAATGACCATCCTGCTCTGCAGAAGATATTCTTACTTTCTGTATGAAACAGATGTGGAATCTGCAAACTCATAGGCAGATGAGTCTGTAACAAAAACATTTTGAAGAAACTGGGGTAGTTAGAGCCCCAGAACCCAAAGAACACTCTGTGAAGTGAATTTTGAAAACGTCTGTGTTACTACAGAGAATGATTTTCTGGAACTACATCCATTGAGAATAAGGAGCAGATTGTGGGACTGTGAGGATTAGGTGGCAGCAGTTTATCTTTGCACTTTGAACGACACCTGTCAGGTGCAATAACCATGTCCAGAAGTGGGGAACAAAACTCCTTGCTGTGGAAGTGGCGAGTTCCTCAGGCTGACACATTAGCCCAAGGCAGACAAAGATTTATTGAACCTACTCGGCAGAGGAGCAGCGAGGCGAGCGGGCTATCAGGAGGTCAGTGCTATGACCAGGAGGCTAGTTAATCCACTCCATTGCAAACACAAACCTGTCTTTAGAAGAGAGATACAGGCAGCACAGTGGAGAAACAAATACTGATCAGTTATTAGAAGTAGGGTTAATGAAATTGGGGGAATGTCACTGTAAATAACATTTTCACACGTGTCCTTACCACTACATAGAAACAGAAACATTGCAGGCAGTGTTTT
>JAUBOD010000314.1:3514104-3535333 GCA_032353885.1 Nothura maculosa | reverse complement strand
GCTGCTTTAAAGTACAAAGACAGCAGGACAGAAAAAGAGGTAAGCTCTAGAAATCACTTGTACCTTTATTGTCCTATTTGATGAATTTGATGAATTTGATGAATTATTGTCCTATATTTGATGAATTCTCCAGGAATTTGTTTAATGGTTTAACACACCCAAATTACTTCTATTTGAAAAATATGTAAAAGCTTGATTTGTTTTCCCCCAGGATCGCCCTTGATTGTGAGCTGCACATGGATGGGCTCTGTCCTGCAACAAAAGCTGCCTGAGGAAAGAGAGAGTCAGCAGAAGTATCACTGCCAGGCTAGGACCTGCACTGCTCCTGCAAAATGTCTGTCTCAGCTCAGCTTCGTGCACTGACAGTAGCATCAGACAATTCCCTTTGGAGCCGAAGGCAATGAAAATACTTGCAGGGAAGCTAAGCATGTGCATAATGTAGAATCAATCTTTGGATTCCTACTTTTATTCCACTGAGTCCTGAAATGCTAATGGTTGAGTTCTCAAGTACAGATTTCAGATCTGTGATCCAAGTATATTTGAAACAGAATGTTTATGGAAAATTTGCCACATAAGACTTGCTTGTGGATAACTTCCCATTAAGGATGTTTCTGAGTGAAGAAATAGTCACACAAGATATAAATAGTCTGAGACAAATCAAGACCACCTTCACTCATGTTTTTTTTCACACTATTTGTCTAGCTTCATTTTACCTCTTGACACAAATAAATTTGGAAGTCCAAGAATAAATCTTTTCCTACCTAATTTTCCTATCTTATATATATCTGATTAGTTCTGATTGATAGAAAATGAAGAGGGTTCATAAATGTTCTTGTGTGTTTTCTTAGTTGGCATTTTGTATGATGTTATTGGTTGACCCAAAGGTTTATATATATATATTTATATGTACATATATATATATATATAAAACTTTATAAATAAATATATATGCATATAAAGAAATCCTTCAGATTTTGTTGTGTACTTATATGTATTAGGTGAATTACCTTTTCCAAGTGCTCTCTGTTTTGATAATTTTCCTTTAATGCCTAGTGGTCATTTTCACTCTTGCTATATCTATTGTAAAATGGCATACATAACCCTTGGGCATAGGGAATAGTAATTTTTCTTTGATCACATTCCCTTGTATATCCTTTCCTCTAGATCTCTGATTTTCCTTCTCTGAAGCTCTGAACTCTAAACTCTGAAGCTATTCAAAATCTTTACTTTCATTATTGTGATCATTTGCTTTAGTTGTAGTGATCAACATCTGCGCTATTACTTTTTTTCTCCATTTTTGTTAAACTTTTCCTGTGTTTGGGTACAGGTCCTTCAGAAACATCTTTTTATTTATTTATTTTTCCCTCTGAATCTCCTTTTGTGTCAAAGAAGTAAATACAAAAACAGGCAGCTGTTAAACTTGTCTACTAAGAATAACAGAAATCAGTGGAAAGGACTTTTTACATTATCACCTGCCTAACGATGCAGGTAGATCAACTGAAATCAGAGGAGGAAAGTCTTTTTACATCATCACCTCCCCTTAGTGCAGAATTGCTTCTCATGAGGATTTTCATTAACCATCTCAACACAGGAAAAGTCTCCCAAATATGACCTCTCACTCCTTAAAAGGCTAGAACTACCATACTACATAGAGCTACCATACTACGGTAAATAAGTATTTTCCACTTTTACCTTGTAACCAAGATGACAACAGAACTAGCTGTGATCCCACGTACAGAGTGTGATTACTCCTTTTCCAGATGCTTGTAGCTCCTTCCATCACTATATCAGAATATCATGCATGTTATTATCTTAAAGATAAATTGTTATCGTGAATTCAACTACATAGCCCAAGCCTGTCTGCTCATTTCCCTTTTCTTCCAAGGGCCAGTGCCTTTGTGTGTGCAACCGGCAGCGGTGTTACCCTCTTGCACCCATGCTGGAGGGAAGGCTCATGTGTAATTTGTTGCCCACTGTTGCTGTGAGGACTTTTTCCCGTTCTATTGAATTTGTGGCTTCCCCAATCCCAACTTATTCTTCCCCTGTGGCGTACATTAGCTTGCATTTTTACAAGCTGAATCTCATTTGGCTATTCTGAGTCTGTTTTTATCTAACCTGCTTTATTTTACATTTCTAGATCTTGACTTGTATAATATCTCCCAATTTAGCATCATCTGCAAATTTAACGAATGTGATATTATTCTGCCATCTTCATGATTATTAATAAAGTTGTAAATATTGGTTCTACTAGAGATTCTTGTGATTCTGTACTTCTGTAGCATCTTCCCCTACACCCCAAGATCTTTGAATAGTACCTACTGTTGGCACTCTTTCTTTAAGCAGCTTCAGTTCATTATTTTGGTTACTTTTACTTAAATGTAGCTGAATTGTCATTCACTATATCAATACTTTGCCAGAACCCACTTCTGTGGTATAGACTGTATCTCAAACAATCAGAAATTTAGGAAATATGTTAAAATATAATGATATAAGTTAAATCCTATAGATGTGATACCTAGCTCTGATGTAATGCTTGTGTTATATCACAACACTGAAGTTCTGGTCTTCCAGACAATTAAAGTTTAAGTAGGTTTTGTTTCCTCACTAGTCTTGTTAAACATACATTTTTTTCCCCTCAGGTATATTTCAGATTCAGTTATATCATGTTAAGGATGTCTTATATCCTTCAGAGACTTATTTTTCCAGAATAAGTGTCATCATACTGCTCCACAGTAGCAGGTGAACATCTCTCTCTTTTCAGAGAGCTCCTATAGTCTATGGTGAAATATTGTTGTGGTTTTTTTTCCTCTTTTGACATGAGATGTGTATTTCTCAGGAAGTTTCATGTAGTATCCCTTAAAAGAATTGATAGATTCCTAAAAACTTTTTTTTTCTCACTAAATATATCAACATGTATTTAAGACAATAATTGGCAGGAAAAAATAAATATAATAATAATTAATTAATAGAAAAAATGGGTCTTTGCTTCTGTTTCAGCATAAAGATCAATTGCAAACCTGCTAAATCACATAAAAAGCAAGAAGGTTCTATGGGACAAAAAAGGCCAGATGATCTGGTACATGAGTAATTATTTTCCATTGTCCATCAAATGCATCCTTTTATTTGCTAAACACCAGAATATTCCTATTTCTCTATAATGAGTCTCTGAAATAAAGTGTAGAAATTATTTTGAGATCCATAAATAATACCATGAATAGGCAGTAATTTTGACTGCTAGTCCTTTCAAAATAGATGCAGCCCATGTTTAGTAAGTAATCCCTCCCTTTTTTTAGCAGGGAAAGTTTCTGCCAAGACAATGTGGTTTCAGATTATATTCTAACCATATACAAACATGAGATTCCAGGTACCTTCTGCAAAATATCCTGTCCCACAATCTTCCTCCAAGTATCCTGCAATTTACTCAATCAGCCAAATACTTCAACCTGGTGGAAAGTGAGATAAGTCTGCATGGTCTGGTATCTGTGTATCTTTCTGTTAATCTATTGTCTAAAAGAGATTTTAAAATTATTACAGTTTGGAATCTTAGGCATTTTGATATTTTTAAAAAACCTATATTCTTTCTTCCTTATTTTTTTTAATTGATATATTTATGGGCATGCTTCTCTTTTCTTCTGTGCCTGCAGCTGGCATTTATGCTTGTTTCTTTCTTTCTCAGCTGTGGTCGAATATTCTCGCTTTGTTGTTTCCTTCCTTTTTCATTTCCAGTTGACAGCATCGTTGTAAAGGTGAACTAAAAAGAAAATTGGAATTTCTGTTTACTTCACCACTATGTACTGAAGGCCTCACCTAGGCAATATAACAGATACTCATAATGAAAATATCTTGCCCAACAGACATGTCTTTTCTCTACGGATCTCAACATATCTTGCAGGAATGGTTGATGTTCAGCATTGCTGTTGTGCTGCAGTGCAAAGGTGGTGTTGAACAGATAGATATTAAAGGACAAGATTCACTGGTGTTTTTGTATCATGTACATACTTCAAATCTTATTTCTTAGTTAGCCCTATTTATCACCATTTTTCTTCTCATGGTAAATCCTGATCATTTCCCATCCAAACGTGCAATGCCTTTTCTGATCAAAGTTCATGTTACATATAATGAGGTGAAAAGGCTTCCTGGGACTAAATTTCGGAGTGGATTGAATATCCGATGTGGAGTTATGTCCTGTTTCCAGGGATCTTTGTGTGGGAGGAAGAAAAACTCAGCACGTTCCTGATGCAAAAAAAAAAAACCCTGCTGCTTCAAATTTCACCTTCGTTTTGGGGGGGAATTTCCAGAGGAGGGGGAAGAATGAAGGTGCATAAATAATAGAAGGAATGAGCTCATATTTGTCTGATCTGTAACATCTATCTTTCTGAATGGAGAGAGTTATTTTTAATGAGTTGCACTCACGGATTCTTGGCAGCCATGGCAACTAGGAGCCTCTTCTGCCCAGCAAACAGGGAACAGAGAGGAGATAACCTCCCTGTTACCTCGGTCTCTGCTGGTTTCCATTCCCTCACTGTAACAAGTTCAGGGTTATTATGATCACTTTCAGAGCCTTGCACATTTTTTCCCTTTCCTACATGTCCCCGCTTTGTTTTGCACCCCTGGCTCCCCTGTGGTTCCTGCAGGTGCCGTGAATATCTCAGGGACTGGTAGGAGTCTCAGCAAGGCAGTAAGTGGGAAAGGGGGAGGAAGGGGCAAAGACGGGAGAGGTCATTGTTGAAATTTTAGAAATTATGCAGAAAGTTAAGATTGTTTTCCCTGTCAAAAATTAATACTTTCCCAGACCTTTCAGCCAGTTCTCAGTTAATCAGAGAAGGAACGGGAAAATGGAGGAATTTTCAAGGACCCTTCAACCAATGTGCTACTTTTGCCAGCCACCTTCTCTCATTTTAAAAGGAGCTAAATAATAATTCTGTCAGTGCCACTGTGAATTGAAGGAAAGAAGTTTAACAATGGGGTTCTAAATTAATTTCCCAATTCTCTGTATTCTTATTTTGCTGAAGTTGCCACTTGTCAGTAAAGGTGATGATGGATTTCTGCATCTCAGACTAGAAAATGAAAAAGATATAAGCAGGAGCATGTAGTAAAAGTAGGGTTAGTCCTTGGGTAGGCATGTGGCATGCAAAGAAGAACCTTCTACTGCCAACCAAGAATCCTTAGCTCCTTCTCTGTGTTTAAATTTCTAGGGCTGGAACAACAACAAAAGCTTCCTTTCCTTCATAATACTTTTTATATCTTTATAAACTATGGAAAGAAAATTCACATGAGAATATCACTAGTATCCCTATAGGAATGGAATGAACTTTGGTGTATCCTATCAGAGTGAAGATTTTTGAAGATGTCTAAGGCTATCATGGACTTTGTCCATCAATACTTTCTCACAAGCCACCACACAGCTGTCAAAAAGTAATGTCCTTCAGCTATTGACTTGCAGAGCTGTAACTAACGACCTTCAAGTGAGATCTCTTGTCTAATTAGTTATCTCTTAAATCACCCTTTCCCCCATTGTAATAGTTATTGGATATCTATACCGACTGCTATCTTCTATTAACTCATAAATTTCACATGCATCATGCTGTTTTCTATAAATGTGCTGGTTCCTTTCCATACAAAAATGTAGCTATTATCTGCGCAAAAGAATCTTAAGGCTAGATAGAGAAATAATAGGAGATAAACACACCGTTATTTTTGGGAAGAAGGAGCAAATACGGGAGATATTTGAACGCAGACAACTACTGTAGGCTCTGGGTGGCTGCTCTATCTTTAGGAGGAAGTGCTATGTCAAAGACAACACAGTGAACAAAGATGTATATTTTTTGGTAGATGCTGCTATTACCTGGCTTTCTGAGGAAGCATGAAAAGGCCACTAGAGACATTTGCATTGATGATGTTCAATTTCAAATCTATTATGAAAGATTCATGGTGCTGGTTATTTCGCACTTCTCTTGTTTCTTGGAAAGTACATTTATAATGCAAACTGTTAAACAAGAGGTGCTCTGAGGAGCTGTTTTTGCTAACTGAAGGTAGCACTGAATCCCACTTTTGCTTTCTCTATAACTGAAATGACTGAGATTATTGGACTAATTAATCCTGTGCAGAATCTAGTCCACAGAACTGTTAGGATGCTTTTGGCAGCAATTCTATCCCACAGAATAGTCAGGCAAAACACAAAAGACATCTTGTATTGAAATACTGTGAGATGGGGCCTTGATACAAAACCTGTCCACCAGAAAAAAAAAATTATTGTTTCTCCCAATATAAAGCAACTATCACATATGAAGCGTTTCACTGTTACATGACTCTGCCAACAGAAGTCTTTGTTCCCAAGAGTTTGCTTCTGTACACATATTTGGAAAAATAACAGTGTAAAGAAACCCAGAATATCAGAATATAATCATCTAATGTGGTGAGGAGGAAGGAACAGAACATTAGAAACTCTTATATGCTTTGCCCTGCTTCTGTCTGTCGTCTCCTAGTTCTCTGGCTGGGCAGTTCTGGTGCCTCTAGCCTACCTGCATGCCTACCATTCTACATAGCTAACAAGTACTGAGGCCAGGTTTTTGCCTGTTTCTCTTGTAATATATTGTTGAGTCAAAGAAAGGATTGAACACTTAATAAGCTCTATTTGCAGAAGGATTTAGAGCGGAGAATTCTGGAGTGTCAGGAAAGAGATACCACTTCTTTCCTGACTAGCCTGATAGGATCAAAGTTGGGAAATGCTGTGTCTCCTGAGAGAAAGTGATCTCTGTTTCTCAGAGAGGTAAGATGCTCTTTGTATCTTATCTTTTTTATCTGTCTTTCCTATCTGTAGCTATATTCATGTGAATATGATATTGACCTGGGACTACTCTCATGAAATATACATTTCTGTGTCAACCTAATTCTCCTGAGTTGTATGATTTAACCTTGTTGGGAAGATACCTGTAAAATAAATTCCAATAAATTAACAGATATAGAGAGGTTGAGTCTAAATATTAGGCTTACTCTATGTGCAGTCAGAAAAATAATATTACCTGGTCTAAACTCTCTTTGCCTCTCAGAAGTTCATTTGAGAATTATTACACCTATCTAGCTAAGTCAAAAATGAGCCAAATCTTGTTTCAAGAGATGGGAGCAAAGGCAATGATTGAAGTGTCTCGGGTCCTCATGATCAAGGCAGGCTATAGTGCTGTCATCAGAAAAGAAAGAAGGCAGGTGAGAGCAGCCCTGACTGAGAATCAGCATCACAAATAATATAGGCAGAGGAGACCTTTTGCCTTGTGCTTTGTGAACAAATTCTATCCAAGGTTGTGTTATATGTGTGTATCTAAAATTGTATTAGTATGCGAGTAAAAAGCAGCTCTTCATGCAAAGATATTTTAAGAAAGCAAAAGTTCAAGTCAAAACTGACCAAATCATTTCAGAAGTTTTAAAATGTTTAAAAAGTAGTTTATTCTAGCA
The DNA here is from genome assembly GCA_032353885.1 of Nothura maculosa. Lineage (NCBI taxonomy): Eukaryota > Metazoa > Chordata > Aves > Tinamiformes > Tinamidae > Nothura > Nothura maculosa. Next base: position 3,527,884 of record JAUBOD010000314.1, on the reverse strand, counting down.
ATAATCTTCCCTAACTTTGTTATTGCCAATGTTAATAGTGATAGTTAAAATATTAATAGCTCCTAACCAAAAAGAAAAGGTTGCAATGACTGATTTGGAAGGGTATGAATTGCTTAATTAATGATATCTCACCTATCTGCAATTAGTTTTGTAGGTAACTATTTAAATGTCTATTTCATGACACTAAACCAAAAGATTGCATGTGAAGGAAACATCACAAAGAGAGATGGACTCAATGCTAATCTTCTATTTGCTTTGCATTTTATGACTGTCAGTTACCTTACATCTGAATTTACTTATATTAATATGAGATTTTAATAATAATAATGTTAGGAATTTTATGTGCATCAAAATTGTATATTGTAAACTAAAGCTTGTTTTTGGGAATGACTTGGACATTTAAAATATACATTTTAAATCATTGCTTTATAGATCACAGCTTATCTACCTTTGATTTAAGTGACAATTTATTTTACAATAACTCCTTGCCATACATCAAATGTCATGCCCTGTTTAAGATCCTTGTTTGATGTGTTAATAGGATGCTTGTGCTCATTTGTAATTTACACATCCCTGTTGATTACAAAAGGGTTGTTTTAGGAGGACAACTGGTGACATGAAGTGCTCTGAAATGTGAGGTGGCAGGATAACTACAAAACACAGAGACAGGGAGAATGTTTCAATAGTGTTACTAAAAGGGTTTCCTTTATTTATTTTATTTATTTATTTCCTTTATTTTCCTAAGACTTTCTGGAGCATTCACTCTTCCATGTTCTTTGACCTGCTAAGCTCAGGATAAAGACATAAAGCAGAGGGCAATGCATAAAGTAAGAGGCACTCCTCATATTAGTAACTTAATTCCTGTTTGTTTCTACACTGCATTGCGCCCTGAATAAGATACATGAAAAAACACTTCTGCATGGGGGCCTTCTGTGTATATAAAACCAACTGTGCTTGCATTTTATGATTTGAACACATTCAATCCCTTAGTGAGTGCTGTTTCTTGGGACCCTGTCTTACACACCTTTACTCACAAGATTAATCTTTTTCACTCAATGCTCCCAGTCTGCAATAGCAAAGTGGTTTGAGGGACTGTGAAGATTATTGTTCCCTAAAGCATAAATCTGACTGGGAGCTCAAGCTTTTAGAATGAATTTTTGTACTCAGTAATAATTTCACTGAGTCATATTCTTTATTAAGAATTGTGGCACCTCATGGAATCACTGATGAAGTGTTCTAGCATATTTCTGGAATTCATTCTTCTTTAAAGGAATATTTCAGAAAATACAGAACTTGAGTTACCATAACCTCAGAAGGAATAGCACTTTAACATGCCAGTTATTTAAATATCCCTTTAAAGTCAATCTTGATCATTTCTGCTGAAGATCTCTCCAGCCTGTCTTATTTATAGAGCCCACAGTTGGGAGAATGAAATCTTTTCTAAGAGCAGAGAGAGGAGTTCAATGCATGCACAGATGGTTAAAGCTCAGATGAAATTAAATTTAAGAAATTATTTAAATTAAAAATAATCTTTCATTGTCTAAGAAAATAGGGTAGCCACACAACAATGCGTTTGTTTTCTGCACTCCTTTGGGCATTATTGCTTTCATTTAAAGAAATTTTGGGCTACCAAAAGATGATAATTTTAATTTGAGATGAAGGCCTACCATCTGTGTTCTTAGTGGACTCCTCTCCCTCTTGTATTACCTACACAAATAACACCCACTTTATTGTATAGGGAATGGGATGAAGATAATAAAAGTGAGTAGAGCCAGGTGTTGATCAAACAGATGTTATTTCAGTCTTTCAGTCTCGCTTCCTCTACCTGGCTCATTAGTGCACTTCAAGGTAAGCTAACACGACTCTGAGTCTGTAAGCCTGAGCTAACCGCACCAGCTAGCACAGTGATTTATGGATAAACACAAAGGAATATATATGGAATATACATAGGTTATCAAACTGAGGTGGTTGTTGGTTTTGTTGGTTTTGTTGGTTTTTTTTGAGAATACCTGGAAGTGAAAAGCTACTGCCCAACTCCAGTGGGTGACACAACTTTTGTCTTTTGTAATAACCAGTATTCCATGAGTTTTCCTTTATATTTCTGTGCCAGTATTTTTAAATCGGTAAGATAAGGTAAAAAGCATAGAGATGTTGTACAACATTTAAACAAATAACTCTGTTCTATATACCCAGCATTATTGCATAATCTATACCTGAACTTTCTCAAATAGATAAAAAATTATCTTAATACAACCCATGTGGAAGGAAGGCTAAAGCTGATTTTAATGCCAAACTGAACCTATTTTGAATCCATTTCAGTGAGATGATTTAATTAACTAGGCCACTTCTAGTCCCATGGACTCAATGCAAATTAATGGCACTCAGAATACACATTCTCTCTGTATCTTGCTGCCGTTTGCCGCCTGTGAATCCTATCTCCCATCCCACACCTTGCACTTGCACAAATGATTAACTACCTCCAGAACTCATTTCGTCTTGAGTGGCCTCACAGTATTTTTCTTCCATGGAAGGAAAAATGTGGTGGATGAGCCAGCACAGAAACATTTTCAAAGGTGTCTGTACTGTTATACCAGAGTCATTTTTTTTGAATACCTTATGCTATAAAATAGAACACAAAAGGAATGTTAGATTAGCTTTTATTTAACCAAGAGAAGAGATGGAGGCCTAAAAATGTGATCTTATCTTTTCATTAGGAGATGGGGCTGAGAATATTAGGACAACTCAGAACCGAACTTTTCTTTAATTGCAGCACCTAGGCAGAGACAGTGTGAGAAATGACATATCTTTCTTGCAAGGACAGTGAACAACTCCTCTTCTGAATGTGACTGTTGTTTAGGCTGTGATGTGACCAGTCATAAACTCACTCTTGTGTCTGTTGCCAAGAAAGAGGGAGTGCAGCATGATCTGTATTTTCTGCATCGTGAGATTCCCACAGATAAATCCTTTTTCTTTTTTTTTCTGTATTTTTTTTCCAGGAAGGAATAGAAACAGAGCTGTTGAAATTCCTTTCAAGTGAAATTCTGAAAAAAAACCCTCTCAGTTCTTACCTGAGGAGTACTGCCAAAATGTGAAGCTGAGAGGAACCTCTGACAGGCCACTTTGGTGCAGGCTGCAGAGACAGACCTTTGAAAATCTTTGTTTCCGAGTGAGCATCACACACAAAATCCTGTTTTTGCTCTTAAACTCTTAGTCTGTGATATGAGTTCTTCAGCTGTAATCCTGAAGGCCCCTTGCAGACGATGAAGCTCTGTCAATCAGGCGCTCTGTTAAATCATTATAACAGAGATACTGTGCAAAGGACCTCACAGTAAAAAGGCAGCAAGATATTGGAGGTGGGGTGGAAAAGAAATACTGTACTCACTGCAACCAAAACAAGACCCATCCAGAGCCTTTTTTCCACCAAGAGCAACAGTCAGACACTCCTATATAAACATGAAAGGCCTTGGCAGGTCCAGAAACATCAGGTCCAACTCACATTTTCCAAGTCAAAGGCACCAAGATTTCCTGTGGCTACAATGAAAATTGCTCTGGATATGCATAAGAATGTGTGTAAACACTCATCAATCAGCAGAGGGTCAGATAAGCCACTGGATTACTCTCATCAGAGAATTCTAATGAGAGTTCTAGATTGGTTCTAACACGAACCTCAGCCTCAACCAAATAAAAGGAAAATGGAAAACTCTCAATTATTCTACCAACGAGCTGCAGGTTGCTCTCCTGTTCTTCACTTCTGTCAGCTCTGAAACATCACAGGGTTTGGTGAAGAGGAGGCCTGTGAAAGAGGTGTTTAACAGGAAAGATGATATGTAGGGGGAAAAGTAACGCTCTGGGCTTTTTAGCCCAATGAACATCCACCAGGAGTACCACTTCCTGGTGGAAAATAATCCTCATGGGAAATTATTACAAGAGATAGTGGCTCATTATGGTTTGGATTTTAGAATATCTTTGCTGTTCAAATATATTAAAATGTTATGATACATCTGAAAAAAAATGCAAGGGAGTCTGATTGAAACTATAGAAATGCTTTATTTCCCATCTTGCAGCAATTTCTTGATGTGATCCTTATGAAATTATTTGCCAACAAATACTAATTGCAGATGTTCATCTGATATTTTAATTATAATCTTGTAAATGTGCTCTTCAGATATGTCAGAAATAGTCACTGCTCCTTATACCTTTGAGAAGTGGAAGAGTGAATATGCGATATTATGCAAATTTTCTGTTAGAGGGTAAAAATGTGTTTAAAATATTCAAGGGAAACTCACACTTACAAAAAATATCTCCTAAAGGATTTGCCTTGTTCTAGATCCAGGCAAGGGCCATTTAGACTCTCTCCCACTGCTCTGCCCCCCAAGGTGTACTGTGAGTTAAAAAGATGATTTCAGTCTGGCCCCCTTTGCCATCTGTATCCAAATCTCTTCCTATATAAAGGTTTGCAAGATTTACTTGTAAGCACTCTTGAACTGGTGAGTCTTTAGGGTGACATGACAGTGTTTTCTTGCAAGGGTTTTGCCCAAATAATCTCCTTCACACTCTAACACATATGGGGAAAGAGCTGAGGGCAGGTGGGGACTTTGCGTGACCCTTTCGCCTCTTCCTGACTCCTTCCCTCTTTCAGTGTCTCCTGCAGAAAAGAATGAATTGTTAGCATTTACAGAGCTAATAGAGAGTCCTTTACAGTATTGCTAACTAGAGAGCAATCCAAAGCTTGTTTACACGTGACATTGTGCAAGCACCGACTGCTGTGTGGATCGCTTAAGCAAGTATGGGCATGTTCATTATTATTAGCAAACATGGCAAAAAAAGTCAGAGGTGTTTTATGTATTGCAAACACAATTGATGGGGATGAAATAAAAAGAGTGAAGATAAATAAGGCTAGTTTAACAAGGTGAAGTTTATTAATTTTTCTTTTCTTCCATGGGAGGGTCAGTTAACTCTGTTGGAAAGGCAGCATAAATCAGTTCACATCACACCTTGTAGAAGTACAGGAAAGATGTATCTCTACAAGGAAAAGCAATCAACAAGAGGGGTGGAGAAAAAGTATAAATCAGAATGTTTTATGCTTTCTCCCACCTTGTTGTTGATTGCTTTTCCTTCTGTAACCTCCCTCCCTCCTCTCCTCCATCCCCTGTCCTTCACTTGTAACTCAGTTTATATTGGTACAAACCTTCTCACGCCATTTCACTGTGTAATATAGGTATAAGCATAGTTTATAGGTTAGGCTGAGTATTGTGGATGCAGAATGTGGAGTCGTATCTATGTTAAATATCACCTCTCTTTTCATTCTTTTCTTGACAGGGAAATGTCCACTCTCATAAAGGTTTGAATCAATAACAACTCAAAATGAATGTACGCTTTGCTTCTGAGGTATACACTAGAACCAGCTTGGCTTCTAAAATTTCTGAATCTCAGTTAGTCTATGCCATTATTTGATTGCAAGGCCACGGTGGCAATGCCTTCTGAAAAACACCTGCAGTCCTTGATGTGGACATCATCCCAACTTAAACTTTAACAAGTGGGAGGTCACATTCCTGATATAACTTCTAATATGGCTTGTCCTAGAACTGAAACAGAAAAAAATAAATAGAGCTCTATGTCAGGACAGCTTCTACTTTGCTTGTCTTTGTGTGTGTGTTCATTAGATTTAAGTGCCACATTTCTAATTTTCATCTTTTTGAAAAGGGTCCAGGTGCTTATTTTGAAGACAGTCACCTATGATTGAACCCTTTCATTTCTTTGCATTTTCTATTAGAAAGCATATTAAGCATATTCTTATTAGGGGGTTTGGTTTCTTTTTTTTTTTTTTTTTTTTTTTTTAGGATTTTTGTCAGAATAATCTCGTAACAATGTACAGCAATTTAAATCTTTCAGTCTTTGTAACTAATCCCATTTTTTATCTCCATTAGTTTTGAGGTGATAAATACAAAATTCATATATGCTCCTTGAGATCACATTATAATATAAAAATAATCAATTCTATCTTTATGAACTTCCCAGGAAAAGTAGCATATAATAGTGTTGATCCAGATATATCATTGGCCAGTAGAAATGTGTTTTGATGTTCCGGAAGGGAAGAATCAAGAGCTGCATTGCAGTGCCAAGGTAAGGAACATAATGAATACACTTGCACTAACACATCTGCTAGAAACACAATGAGAATAATGCTGAAACAGGAATATAGCCACTGCAATGTGGTCTGATTTATAGAGTGTGTATGAGAGGAAGCAAGAGGAACATCAATGTTTTCAAGAAAATTAAATATTGTGAAGCCATACATATGACTGCAGAGTTTGATCTTCTGTTATAAATCCTACAGTGGCTTCTTTACTCTGAGGAGGAGAGGTCTAGGTGACTGGTGATCTTGCTCCAGAATGATGTATTCATCTCTGCATATAAACAGTCTTCAAGAACTCTGTCACTGGAAAAGTCTGTTATCTGGCTGCTATTTCTGGCAGTTGTTTGTGTTTCCTTTAGAGCTCAGCTTTTGGCATCATTTTCTCAATCGTATGGGATAAATCTCTGAATCTGCATAAATCAAAAACATACCATTTGTGCAACAGCTTCACCTTCCTTTCAAATTCTTAAAACACTTCCAAAAAGCTCGGAATTTGACTAACATGAAGACAAATGTTTCAATTCTCATTTTACAGATGGACAAAGTATGGCATGGAAAAGTTTCCTGATCACTATAAGGACATAAGAAGCTTTGGCAAAAACAGGAAAAGAATCCAGACGAACAGGAAAAGAACAGCTTTCCTGGTACAGACACCTGGAATATTAATTTATCATTATTTGTTTTACACAAAAGTCTCCAAAAAGATTAAGAGAAAACATGGAGAAATGTAATACGAATATCTTCTCTTTCAATATGGCATTCAAAATATTGCAATCATTTGATTTTTCCATTACTTCTTAAAGTTTCCATTGAAGCAAACAGACATCACTAATGTGCACTGGAAGGCAATTTTTACCAGAACAGATTTTAATTGCTAAAAATAAAAAATAAAAAGTTTCTTTTTAATATTTAACCCTTCCTATCATAACTTCTATGCAGCATTGCACAGACAATAGAAAGGAAAATAATTTCTTTCTCTTTATATGCTTTCAGAGATAAGACATAAATTACAGTGAAGTTAACAAACACCAAGACCCTTTGGCATTTGACACAAGAGCCTTTTCTCTTTAATTTGGCATTCGAATAATGCTTGGAGTCCCATCCTTCGAGCAAGTCACTGGCAGATGCTTTATTGTGTCTGTTGTTTCTCCTCTGGGGCTGTACATTAGGTTAAAATATCACAAATAGCTGCTATTAAAGTGTGAGTCACAGAAGCTATAATTTTTCATGACAGCCCAAGAAAATGTGGCATGTTTAGGAAACTCTGTCATTGATACTAACACTCAGATCTTGAGGCAAATGTTTAATGACATACTCAGCATGCTGTGCAAACTCCAGTATCTACCAAACAAAAGGTTACTACTAGAGAACTATAAATATTCGGAAATGCCACGAGACAATAGAAGCTCTTTTCTTCCTGATCACTGAAGGGAAGATAGAAATCAGACTGCCACAAACTGCAAAGAAAGAGACTTTTTACATATGCAATTATTTTTGTTTGACTCCTCTAGGTATGCTGTTTTAGCATATTCACTGTCTGTGCTTAGTGCAGAGCCATGGCTTTCCTCTTTTGTTTTCATTTAAGCTTTTGCCTGGCAGTAAATATCCAGACTTTTTACTGCTCAAATGCTTTTATTCAGCTTTAAGTTGCAGGCACATATAACTAGTAACAGACACATATACCCTCTGAAACTGACCAACACAATGCAAGAAATCCTTTCAGTAAGCAGGTCCTGTTTCTTATTTCTTTATGCTACCATGTTATTTCTTCCAGTCCATTAACGTGTTACCTAAACATTCCTGATAAGCTGTCATAGTCTCATGACTCATTATCATTTACCTTCTTAAATTAGACACCATGTGTTTATGCAATCTTTATGATTACTCTTAGGAAAGGGTCTATTTTAGCAATACCAAATGACATATAATGTATCGAGATCTATGAGTTATACATTTTAAAATGAAGAACATAAAGTGCTGCACTGTGATCTAAAATTCACCAGGACCTGCAATGCAAGTTTATGGTCATTTGAAGTCACTTCAAATCAACCAGCAATATGAAAGGAAGAAAGGAAATCATTCTATTTCATCCACAAAGACCAGCAAAGCTATTAAGAACTAAAAAGTGCAGAATAAACATGGCAAGGGAGCTTGGTTATCAAATTGTAAAATGCCATGGAAACTGCCCCCTTGGTTCACATCTGTTTCATGTAGGAGCAATTGATTTTGCCTTTTACTGAGTGTCCAGTGGTGAGGCAAAGATGGGTTTTCGAACTGTTCAAATATATGATGGAGCTTAATTGTGGCATTATAACAGGTTAAGAGTTTAAGCCTGTGCAGCTTGGAAATGATGAAGCTGCCTGGGGATGGGAACTCTCTGCAGCATATTAACACCTAAACCAGGGTTATGATATCTTGGACAAGGAGAGAAGGTTCAGATATCCCTGTAGATTAAAGCAGAGGAAACCGATTGATAGATTTTAGTTCTTGGAGGGTAAAGATTGCTGATTGATTTCCTTGTTTCCAGTAAAAGTGACAGAAGTTTCTCTGTTTTCATTTAAAGGGGAATAATACTACCCACATAGAATTATGCCTTTCCTAGGCTATATCTCTGCAGTTCCTATGAATTTGAGCCAGAGAGCTGTTGGATTTATTAACCCAAGCTCAGAGGAAAACATGGTGTTCTGCAACATCAAATAAAGAGTTGGTATAAAACACATGATATTTCTACTAGGTTGAAATGACATCTTCAGTAGACCATGCTTAGGTGAATGTTTGACTTTTCCATAGTTTGCCTTTCTGGCATGGCAGGAGATTGCCATTTGAAGCACCAATCTGAGCACTCAAACCACTGAAAAAGCAAATAAGTTGAGGTTTGAGTCTCTCAAAATGCATCATATGTTACTCCTTGTGCTTTGAGTCACTGTCCTGACCAGGAGCCCTGCTGGGGCTTTTGGACCTCAGCATTAGCATTGTTTCAGTAGAGCAAGTGACATGCACCAAAGGGAAATATGTAACAGACTGTGATGTTTTTCAGCAGATCCTTTTACAAGATGGTCTGTGATGACTTCTTGGAGCTGTGGATACCTATGTCCAGGGGGGTGCTTTGGAAAGTGAATCCACTGTGAGCTCCTCATAGCTCACAGAGACATATAAAACCCATAGGAAGATGGGACATAGAATTCACCTGCCTCTCTAGAATTCCCTGTTGACATATTTTACCTCATGCTTTCCTGAGCAATGTGACACTACATAAGTATCTATATATACACTTTCTCACATTGGATGCCAAGGAGCATGAAGAAAGAGCAACATCAGACTGAACTACAGCTGCTTCAGTGAGCTAATGAATAAATTTCAGTAGCTGCAAATAGAGGGAAGCAAAGAAAGGGTAGGAGAGCATAAAGAAGGCTATTTGTCCTATTCTGTATTGGAAATGTGAAAACTAAGATGAAGAATGAAGGCATAGATCATCTTTAAAGAAATATGGAATGCAGGGTTCATATTTTCCATAATCATATGGCAACAGAGGTATAAATAAGAAATAAGCTCGGTTATGGATTTTGCTTCTTGGCAAAAGGAGAAACTTGAACCACTTCTACAGGATGAGTATGTTGGGACTGGAGATCATCCTCACTGCTTCTGTATTATCTGCAAGTAGCAGTGCCGTAAGAGTGCAGCCCTGAGCGATATGGACCAGAGAGATGATAACTGTACCAGAGAGGCTGAATCCACTTTAGTACAGCCTGAAAAGTACGAGCTGTGCAGAGCAAGGGATGTGTCTCAAAGAAGGCTGATAGCTCTGTAGTAATTATCCAAAGCAGCCGTCATTATGCTAATATCAAAGAACTTTTACGGCATTTAGGACATGCTGAAGCTCAGCCTAACAAATATTTGTTGATCACTGATGCCAGTGTGCTTGTACAGGGATGCACTTCTGATATTACCAATGTCTTTGCGAGTGGCCAGAGAGAAGCACTGGGACCCCAGGAGGTCCCAGAGGCCTTGCATTCTGCTGGCAAACAAAGTAAAGCAGAGGAAGATTGGCAGACATTAGAGAATTACTGTCTGAACTAACATCAATGGAACCTTTGATGCAAGCCTCTTTCAGGGAATTACAATAAAAGGTGGAGTGACTGAAGTTGAGGCAGGCTTAAACAAGCATTCAGATATAGTTCCTGATAGAGATAAGAGACTTAAGGAGCTTGAAAGCAAAGACCTAAAAAATAGATAATTTGGAGAATTGAGAGAGAAGAAACAAGACTGGATTGCAAGAAATCCCAGACGAGACTGACAAAAAGAATAAGGAACTCTTCAAAAAAATATTAAACTCTCACAAAAGGAAGTCTTGAGGTTGAGATAAAGAATTTCCTATAAATATGTAGATGTGGTGCAATACACACTGCAGTTTTCACTCTACAGCTATAGCTTTTACTCTGTGATGTGTACTAGTAAAAATATAATGAACACATAACAAGAATTATTAAACAGTGAAAAAGGACATAACCCTCTTTGTTCCTATAAGTAAAGAACGTGGAGATTTATAAGTGCTCTAACCAGAGAGAATGGATGCCCAGAATGGAATGTAGAACCTTAAATGAGCCTAGCTCCCTTCTTAGTGCATGAGAGTATTAGATACACCAAAATGCCAAGTTCAGAAACATCAAAGACACTGAGATAGAAGCCTTATAGAGGCTAGTAAGGTAGCAAAGAATGATTTTAATATCATTCTGCCATATTGAGACATGAGTTCCTTACATCCACCACATCTTGGAACCAATAGACCACCAATAGACAACAGGCATTTTCAATTGCATCAAACAAATCTTTTTTTCCCTGGAAGATATGAAAGCTGAGAGTAGAAGACGTGATCACACCCAACTTTATCTGCCAATGTTCAGAACACTTGCCCGCAAAATAGAGAGACTTGAGGTAATTATGTACTTTTCCCACCTCAGGAGCCCTGTTCCCAACATTGTTTCTTAATTTTCTATTCAAAAGCCAGGATTGAAAACATTGAAATAGTCCCAGTAGCAGTGATCACAATCCTGACCCCTCGTTACCAAATAAGTTTCTATACTGTTAGAATATGGTTGCATTCCTTCTTCTGTTATCCAGCTCACTAAATCCTGAGACATTTTCCTGGGCACAACTTCAAGAGGACAGCAGCCACAGCTTACCTTCAGAGGTCACCATTACTGCACTGGCATAAAACAGGCAGATTTTTATGCCCTTAGATGGGAGAATGTGTTGAACAGGTTCCGTGTTTCCTATAGGAATGCACCAGCCATTGTGTCAACACACAGAAAAATGTGCTACTGCCACTGCTGATCTAAAAGAATCAACAAGCTTTGATTGTTGAAAGTTTTTAACATCTCTTTATTTTTTAAAGCCTGAAATTCTGTCACTATGTGTTAGAAATGGCCAGAGAATGCTCACTAAGTCATTCCTTTCAGAGGATTGAAAGAGATCCACATATATGTCAGCTATGAAGCCCTATAAATATGGAGTAAGCTGAACCTAAAAATAATTAAGGGAAAAAAAGGCTCAGTTGATTCAAGAAATAGTTACAAAAATGAATTTTAGGATTGCAAAATACATTCTTCTGTATTTTCTTCAGGTGCTAAAATCCTTCTTTGGCCATTAACCTTCCCTCATTAATGTTTGTGTTCAGCAAAACAGAAGCACTTTCTGTTTCTTAGATTGGGAGAGGAGAAGGGTTATTTAGGATGGGCTTAGGTAGTGTGTTAACAATCATAGTCACATATAGCTCAGAACCACAGTCACAAAATATGTTGTGATTGTATGTGGTTGTACGTATTTAGGCAAAACTGATAGAATAGATTAAGAAGTTTTAACAGCTTGAATTATACAGCATCATTAACAGATGACATCACAGTAATTTGAAATTTAGATGAAGCACAATTAGAAAAGCTCAACAAAAATAAATGCAAAGGAATATATGAGGAAATGGTAAGAGAAAAAAAAGGAGTAGTGGTAGAAGAAAAAGAAAAAAGGAAAAAAAAAAGCAGGTGCTTTTCCGGAGTTCTAGCAAATTTCAAAATCAATAGAAGACAATCTTTAATTGACTTGAAACCTGGCAAAGATAAATTGATTTTTCCTCTTACAGACTTGTCTACTTGCTTGATACTGATGTTCAGATATTCAACACTGTCTTGGCTAATAGGTTAGACTCTGTTGCCTGATTGATTAGTAGACATCAGAGAAACTCTATTCAAGGATGTTAATGACAATGTATGAAGAGGCATAAGGGTGTGCCAGATAAACTACTGTTCTATGATGCAAAGGAAGCCTTCAACTTCCTCTAAAATGATTTTAAGAGGAGCCCTGGATTGTGAAGATAATAGCAAAACATCATGTGCTAGATCAATAGATGCAATTCCATTATAAAAATGCTTTGGCTGGAGTCAAAGTTTACCACAACTCTGTATCTTCAGAAAGTACCTCATCTTCACAGTGGTTCTGGGGCTTTCTCAGAAACTATAGAAACATGACATATTGCAGGAATTGCTTGCAGAAGGTTGGAGGATGAAGTTACACTGAATATAAATGACATATTAATGATGATTGCTGATTTACTTCTTATGTAGTGGCCTATGTAATGAAGGAAATCAAGAAAGATTTTGTGAAGTTTGTAGAAGACCCAGGATTGAGTCAGTCTTACAAAACTTCTATCAAACACCTCAGGTTACTCACATATCATTAGAAGACAAATCTGAACACAGTAAGCAAAAATGTTGACAGATCCTGAAGGGTCTCTAGAACTTTCCTGCTGGAAAAAAAATGTATGATGCAAATTACATTTCTGTATCAGAAAAAAAATGTGGAATGATTTAATACAAAGGAACAAGCTAATAATACTGTAAACTATAAGCACGGGAAAAGTGAATGCTGTCTCTGCAATCATTACTTGAGACAGTTTCATAGTCTCTCCTTATTCTCTTGGAGTAGAGTTGTAGTCTTCCATTTTAGATGTCATTTAAGCAAAAGAGTTAGTTATTCTCAATTTAAATAATGAATGTAAGGCAAAAGAAATGAAGAAAATAAAGAGACAAATCTTTTTCTCATTTATGTACTCAATGCCAGGGGAGTGTAATTAAGTTGTGGATGTATCTGGGCTCTATAGGACTTCTCAATGGTCCTCAATAGAGATCTTGCCAGAAAATATAGGAGAAATGGAATTCTTTGTATGCAATAAAGAAAAGAAAGCCAAATATTTAGTATGCTCTGTGGAAGCAAAAATTTTCCAGTGCTTTTGCTTTGAAAAAAGAGGAATGTTTTCCAAGCAGACACATCATAATATCTCCAAAAAGAAGAGAGCTCTTCTGCAGTCTGCCAGGCTGACTGAAAGGAAGCCAAGCTGTCCACACAGCCGACTTGGTGCCAGGATTGGGCCAGCTGAGGACCTAGTTATACCAGCTGAGGTATACAATGTGCCTGGGAAATTAGGAGTGCCCCCAGTCTACCTTGTATGTTCTAGAGACCACTAGGGTCTGGGATTCCCTTGCAGGGACTTGCTGAGGGCAGTAGATGAACTTGAAGTCCGGTGATGGTCTTCCTTTGAGGGGGTAGCTGAAGAGCTGGAGAGCTGCAAAGCAGTTTCAGTGATAATTCATTGGCCCT
>JAUBOD010000314.1:3494076-3504672 GCA_032353885.1 Nothura maculosa | reverse complement strand
CTCCCTTCCTCCCTTCCTCCCTTCCTCCCTCCCCTCCCTTCCTTCCCCTAGTGTTTGGTCCAGCAGCTGCAACTAACTATTTCTTTTTGTTTATTTTTAGCAATGTAAATTATTTGATGACAATAACTACTCTGAAATCCAGCTACTTTTTAAAAAATAAATTGTACATTTTTAAAGTTCTGTCTCAGAGCAAAAGGTTATTGAAAACAGTTAGGTTACCATTCTGTTGCTTGAAAGACAAGAAGTTGTAGAGCACCGATGAGGAAGACGCTACTACTTTTGAAAATTGATGCAAGTATTCAGATCTGCTGCAAATCAAGATGAGGGATAGCATAATGGGAACTCTTTAAGCACACTCTTGATTCCCTTTTGCTACCTATATTGGAGGTTGTAGACATGGCAAAGTTGGTCAATGCAGCTTGATGCATTGGCAGTGCTTTGACAGGTCTGGATAACCAGCATAATGTGAACATCATTCACCTCCATTTGCTTTGAGTCACGCATTATTCCCCAGTTCATGGCTTCATAAAACTGTGACTCCAGGAGAACTTGTGAAAAAAGAACACAGTAAAAAAGGTTAGATGTAGCTATAAATATGATAAATGGCTTGCAAGAAACTGCATTAAATGGCAGCAATATCAGCCCAGAGATGAGTTCTGCAACACCCTTATTGCAAGCCTGTGTGGATAAGAGATTCACTGTGTGCTTGGTTTTCATGGACATCATTTAATGGCACATTCAGTGTCACTTGTCATTTGCACCCCAACTGCAGAAGGTCTGTGTGTCACTATTTAATATTTCATCACAGTTTCCTCATTTTCCAGATCTCTACAAATGATAAGGGAGGAAATCAGATACGGTACAAGTTGTGCCTCCCATGCCTGTCCATAGCACTTTCCCTGGAAGCTTTGGACTACCCTAGTGGTATTTTTTATTTTCTAGTCTTTGCTCAGTGGAGAGATTTTTCCCATTATTCTCACCACTCTTCACTATGATCCCCCTGGACCTCAAGTCTGGTTGCTCAGCTTTAGTGCTCTGACTCCTCAGCAAAATCCTGAGTACTCAAATTCACATCATAGCCCTGTTCTGTGCAACAGCTCCATTTCTTTTGTAGTTCAGGGACCCCCACTGAAAACCTCACTAGCAGGTAGACCTGTTATTGGACTGTCTGCTGCCCATCAGCCACACGGTATAATGTTAGCCGATGTCAGAACTCCCTGCCATCCCAGCTGATTGCTGCATTTCAAATGAAATCAGAATTTATGTACAAAAGAGAGTAAGTAAAATTCTCATCAGGAACACCTTCTGCTGTACTTTTTTCAGAGGACATGTCTTCTATGTGCAAACTTGAAATATTAGCATAATGTAGATAAAACCCCTCATATTTCCTATTTAAAGAACATTTACTTGGTGATAAAAATTACAAAGAGGAGAGAACAAATTGGGAAAGCATGCCTCAGTTGTGAAACCAAACTGAACTACTACTGATTCTGGGCTCCTGTGGAAATAAAGTTACAGCAAGAAGAATAGCACTTCCTTTAACACTGAAAGCAAAATTTGAAAATGATAAAAGAGAGTCTACACGCAGGATGGTTTTATTGCAACATTTGATAAGTCTGTTCTAGGAGCTCCAAGGTGACTTGGGTGCTTTTGCCTTAGAGTTTGCTTGAAGCAGTGCACCACATTGAGCTGCTTAGCCCTACTGATGCACCAAGCCTGACCTGGCATCTCGGAAATGGGCTCACTATCAGTCAGGCTTGCTCACATTAATGCAGACCACTTTTATTTATCATAGTCATATCGTTTATTTGTATTTATCACATGCTACCCCCTTTAGCTGAGTTTTGACCTCCGATTGACCCAGATGTTTGTATTCTGTTCACTGAGGGGCTGTTACTTTTGTGGCAAGCATTGACTGACAAACAGACCTGAAAAGACACTTGGGGCCACCCTACCTATTAAAAAGTAGAACAGACGTATCAAATTGCAGTCAGATCCAGCCACATTATTTACAACATCTCCGGCAATAATTTTGTGCCTGAGGGCATTTATAGCAATTATTCAATATGGCATGTATATTATTTTAACCTCTCATTACAGCACATTTGGCAGCTTGCGTTGTAGCTGGATAATCATCACTGAAGCTACCCTGGGACCTGTTTCAGACCTTAGAGGTGACATGAGAGAGCTTCAGACAGTAAGTCCAATTTGTAAAACCAACAAATTTTGCTTGGCCTCAATTACTTACCTTTACCAATATTACCTTCAGTGATGTATAAAAAAATAAAACATGCATATCTTAATGTTCATGGTGAAAAGATAGGTGAGTGCTACCCATCAAGGTGCTGGCTGCCCCTTCCATTGTGAGTGTGATTCAGACCTTTTAGGGTGCGCTGAGCTAGGGAAATTTATCAGAATAAAGAGGAGGGGTAAGGGATTCTCCATACTCTCTCTTTGGGAAGGTTTCATAGCACTAGGTATGTGGGAAACAAACCTCTTCTTCCTTACAAACTGTGGATATAACAGAACAGTTAAAAAAAAAAAAAAGAGGAAAGCTCTTGTGACCACAAGGTGGGAAAGAGAAGATCAGATAAGAGCAGAGAGACAAACTCAAACTCACAGAGGGGTTAAATAGGACAGATTTAATAAGGACTTACACACCAAACTGCCTAGGGAGCCCCAGGAACTGGACAGAGGGTTCATACTGAGAGGCTGCTGGAGGTACAGGTGGGTCACCCAGGTCAGACTCACATTTTGAATCCTAATGGCCCCTTCACCCTATCAGAACTGTTTCCTTACCTCAGCTGTGCCAATCTTGAATTTGGGAAGGAACTCAACATTACTGACAAAATGAAATGCATGTGCCTCACCTTGATGGGAATTTGATCAGTGCATAGAGATCTCTGGGGCCGCACTCATGCACTCTGCTAGTTACGACATACTGCCCTAGGTGTTCTCACTGCAGCTCTTCTGAGAGAGGTGCTGCAAGTGCCATTGCTTGGACCTCTCTCTTTAGACAAGAACTTGGAAAGGCTTTAAAATGTCTAGTAAGCAGCTGACCTGGGAGTCCTGTCCAGCTCTAATTTCTGTTATGGAGTAGACAAGGGACAGTAGCTATTGAATTTTGCCTAAGGTACAAGGATTCCTAGAGCTCATCATCACCCTCAGGAAAATGTCAGTCTAAGAGGTTTTCCAATACTTCTCACTAGCAGTTTTGACATGTGAGATTCAGAAGTTTCTCTAAACTACAACCAATGTGGCTGATAATATTTATTATCACAAATGTTAAGGCAGTGTCCCAAGTCCTCTACTACTGTGCTTCTCTTACATGACCTTCCACAAGATTAGCCTGCAGTGGACTACGATACCTCAGAGTATCCAGCATGAGCTTCCTATGGTGACAGAATGGTAAATGATTATAAATCCTCTATCCCCTCAAGTCATATGGTAGGCAATACAAGGATCCTTAAAATGACTCTTTTCTAGAATTACTTTTCCTCTGATTTTCCTCTTTAATTTTAATCCTGAGCACCTCAGACTGTATGCTTGGGCTGCTTTTCTGATGGATTTCTGTGAGTTATACTAAAGTGCTTGCCACTTGGGGAACTTGGATAGAAAAAGTTATAAACCTACATCTGGAGATATTGGATATATCCAGACATACTTTGTAAAATGAGAAAAAAAAAAGATATCCTTCACCATTCATTCAGTTCTGGACAATGTGTCTGGTCAATGTGTTCAAAGATTCAGATTAAGTTTCTCTGAACTTTTTTTTCTATAACAAAGCAAAGAAGAAAACTCGGAGGACAAGAGTATGTTTTTGAAATAAATTGTACATTTTGAAAAAACAGTGTTAGTAACTGGGAAATTCAGATTGCACTCTTGCCACTAACACTGACTGGCTCTTAACACTTTAGATGGTTTCACTGTCTTTTATGAGGTCTTATAGCAAATACCTTAGAATCAGGAAGAGCACAAGAAACATATACGATTTTGTGGTGCTTCATTATTTAACTATATTAAATATAATCATAGTTTCAGTAACTGTGTCTATATCTTTTTGACAATCTAATACAATCAAGCCCATTCTGTTGGCTCCCCTGTTCTACATAGAGTAATATTATGTTCATACGAAATTGTTAACCATTAATAGACATAGTGCTGAAATATTAACCCATTTTATCTCTCCAGGGCATTGTAATCAACAGACTGAGGAGAAATTAAAATTTACATGAGTAGCTTGCTGTGGCACATAGCATACCGATCTCTGACTTCAGACAGGTCCTGAAAAGACTCATTTACTTTATACTTTGTAACTGTAATGAGAATTAGAGTGTTTAGAGATCTTTCACAGTGACACAGTAAAATGCAAAACCCAAGAAAATATTGCAGCATTATGAATAGGTTTATTCTGCTATCCTGGAAGAGATATAAGTTATAAAGGAAGTTTCATAATTTCCTTTATTCTTCCCACATAGATGAGCTAAATTGGAAAAGAACTCCCACCAATACACATTATGCAAATCTTCTTATTCATATCTTTCAAATACTTCTGCACAAACACCAATCTTTTCGCCTGCTACTATCTTGCCATGTGCTTCCTGAAGACAGGAAAATAAATTCCAGTCTGAAGCATGAACCTTCAACGAGATTCCACATCTCTCCAAATCATTATGTTAGCAGCTAGAAAAGAAATCCTCTTTTGCTAAAAAAGCCAAAACATACCACAGTGCTCTTCTGAAAGGTCTAGTTGTATCCCCAATGTTGTCTGTCTGTAAGTAGTGAGGGATATCTCTATGAAAATAAATGCTTAAAGTATAAACCAAAATTAGGATTCTTGATATGCTAGTTGTATCACTTTCTCACTTGGTTTTGTTTTTCTTTAGTGGATAGTAATTATTAGCACACAGCTTTAGCAATCTGTATGTAGCTTTAGGGAGCTTTCTGGCTGCTTGCTTATAAAAAGTGGATGAAGCCGGCATCCTAGGGGTGAAAAAAAAGATATGAAAACTTCCCATCTTATTTGCTAGCTTCTATTTATGCAAGGTACTAGGATAAAAAGATAACCCTGCAAGAAAATGAAGTAAATCATAAGGAAGATCACAGTTTGATTTTTTTTGGTCTTTCATTTATCTGACTGTTTTAGATGCGTTCAGATACCATTATTTCAGGAATGTCAATGACACATGGCTATGATAATTTAAAGAGATGTCTTGCCCTTAACCTATCATTCTCCAGTGAGTTTGTTAACACAAAGCATTACCCAGTTGTTAGGTATATGTATTGATTATCTCAAGCTGTACATGGACTAATATTGTTTTCCTTGTGGACAGACTAATGTGTTTGTCCACAATAAAGGACAAATGTACATCTTGCCTTCAGAGTCCACAAAATAATTTTCAGAAGAAAACTGGACAAAATAACTTTTACTACTATTACGTTGTTTCTTTCTTCCTCTTCTTTCTTCTCCCACTGAGTGGACCAGTTATAACACAATACTTCCATTCTTATCACACAAAAGGTAGGGAACAGCTGCTTCCATGGAGGAGGAACACATGCTATGCTTTGTAGAATAAAGAAAGCTTGTGCACTTTTTATTAAAAAGTTCATTTTGCAACTGAAACATAATCTGCAGATGGAACAGCTGATATGGCTATTTTGCTGGTTGTTAAAGAGTTTATACTACATTAAATTGACTCCCATGGGTTTAATTTTTCAG
This sequence comes from Nothura maculosa, assembly GCA_032353885.1. NCBI lineage: Eukaryota > Metazoa > Chordata > Aves > Tinamiformes > Tinamidae > Nothura > Nothura maculosa. The sequence continues at coordinate 3,498,953 of JAUBOD010000314.1, read as the reverse complement.
TGCTGTTGCAACCACCAACCTTTATACTGAGAAGGTCAATAAGCACAATATGAAGTCCTGTAAATCATTGCTTCACTGTTTATGTAATATATAATTTGACTCTATTCTCACACCTTAAAATTATAAACCAGAACACTTACTGTATATCAAACAAATAAATCAACTAGCATAAATACGGTCTTCCTTTTGGTTCTTGATAAATTAATTCTACTGCATTTCATATCTTTTAAATTGTTCTTGGCTTTGCAGGCATGATTTACTTTTGTATTCAGAAAGCAGAGACTCTGGATTTAATCTATTTAAAAAGCTTAATTGAGCTGAACTGACCCTGAAAGATATTTTTAAATAATTTCACTAAAAGCCTTAATGACTGTAAACATTAAATAAACTGATCATATTGAAAGAAAAAGATCTAGTCAGCTGATAAGAACTTTTGAAATGAAATTTTGCAAAGGAAAAAAGGCAAATGAGAATTAAGTTTAAATGTGACTTAAAAACCTATTTTGTGCCCCATTTTGTGTCCATTTTTGTCCCTTTTTTTCCTCAGGTAGATTTAACAGTAGTGTATGAACTGAAGGCATTGCAAACACTCCAGACTTTCAAACAGGTAGGTCACATTGGTTAATTTGGCTTTTCATAACATGTTTATGGCTGTAGCACCTTAAGCTGTAGTGGCTGCAGTAACCACTTTGGATAACCTGTAAATCTTTGGTACTATTATATGTAACAGATTTTGTGTTTGGCTGCATAACAAGGAACAAAATAAAGTCATACTGAGTGCGAACCCTACTGTGACCTGTGTAGGACTATCCAACTCCAATTACTCTTATCTGGGTGTGAGTTCCAGCAATTAAAATTATTTTCAAAATATTAATTGGTTGAAAGCTGAAACTCCTTTTGAACATAGGTCTTGTCTTGATTTGACCCCTGGTAAAACTAAGGCATTATTACCTGGATTCAGCATTTGAAAGGGAATATCTATAGGAGAATAAAGTGATTAGAGTAAAAGTGGTCCTGCCTTTTAATAAAAAGAGTTTCAAATGTTTGAAATCTTTAAGACTTGGTATTTCTGCTGTACCAATTCTGCCCTGGCAAGATGTTTCCCAAACAGCCCCGAGTCATGATCTAACAAAGCAGCTTCAGCCTTTCACACCAGTGACTTGGCGTGGAAGAAGCAGGGAACAGCAGTATTTGTATGTGTGTGCGTGAGTGTGCGGGCACCACACTCATCCTGAAGATGCCTTTGAAACAAGGTACCTTACGTTCGAGCTGAGCAAACAATGAATTTTTACAATATGCCTTGGGTCAAAATGGAAGGGCTTATTTTTTCCTTGCTAAATAGTCATGGTTCATGCATACTGCTCCTTTCAGGGGCTGTGAGAGGCCATGCTCTACTTGGAACACAGCAAGTGTTCTGCAGCAAATAAACCCAAGGTTGTTAGATCAATAATAGTCCTACAGAGTTCAAACCAGTTGGTAAGACTAGGTATAAAGAGTCCTTGCTCTAGCTCAGTGACAGAAAAGAGATTGTAAACTGTTTCTTGTAATGTGCTTCCATCCCTGTACCATGCCAAACAAATCCAACATGTTGTAAAATATTTTGCCATGGGAAATGTTAGATATATCTATAGATGCTGTTTTGTCTGACAACCATGCTGTGACCTGTAAAATTCCCTGATAGAAACTTGCATTATTTCTTTAGAGAATAACTTGTGTGACAGGTTGCAAGTTACACTATCCTACAAGAATTACTGATCAAATTATGATGTATCGTATTATATTTTATTTCAAGGAAAGTTAGTGCTTATTCTCTGAGGTCCATCCGATATAAGGCCCCAAAAGGTTGAATTCAGTATTCTCGTGATCAAGGTAGGTCTGCTTGCATTTATTATTCTGTTCATATTAATTCACGAAAATAATCTGTATGCTCACATTTACTTTTTCAGGCAGCAATACTCCTTTGATTTCAACATCTGAGAGTTTTTCTCTTCTTTTTATGCTACCTCCTCAAGAAGCTTCCCCAAAAGAGTTGTCAGATCAGCCCTTCAATTCCTAAGATTTTCTCTACAGTTCTTCCAAATATGTAAAGGAGTCCTGGATCCCAGTCTGGTTTATGTCCTATATTTCGTTTCAAAACATGTTCAGAACGATGAAGCTGCAATACCAAATGCTGGAGCCCAATACCTCTCCACACCACACAATACCTCTCTCTCTTCTGTGTAAAATGTATATTTTAAAATGCAAAAAAAATTAATATTTTCAGCATAAAACTTGCTGAATTACAACATCTGTGAGGTAAGACACAGCACCAATTTTTCCTGCTTCTTCATTTCATCTGAAAAGTCCTCAAAATTCAAATTCAATTGTTGTGATCTCATTAGCTACCAGCATACAGTTTCTTTTCTGATCTGAAAAATGAAGGATTGAACACAAAAATAGTAACCCCCTTCTGTTTTTCATTGGATAGCTTAAGACTTTTAATTGCAGTCCTAGGAGCTAGGTCAAGGCCATTTATAATATATAAGAAACAAAGTCTACTTAAAAGAAGTAGCTAACCCTTAGCAAACTCGGTCTTTTTGCAGACTGTCACCATCCCTGGCTCAGAGATGATGGCCATTATTCCTGTGGATGGAAGGGAAGGCAAGAAGGACATTGCACAATACAGTCTGTGTGGGTTTCCTACACCTGCAAAACGGGGATTGACTTCCCCATTGTCTACTTTTCTCTTTCTTTCTCTTTCTTTCTTTCCAAACCAAAGAAGAAATCTAGTACCATAACCCCATAACCTCAAGATCTTTTAAGTTTTTTATTTTCAAAAAAATTATTCTAAAATGTTTTGGTTTGGTAGCAAAGTGACCTCAGCCAGCAGTATAGCCTGTTAATTTTAAAACTAAGATAACTTGTAGGATACTTTCAATTAAAAATATTTGTAAATATAACTATGGTGCAGCTACATTTTTTTTTTGTATTTGAGATTTTGGAGGGAGATTTTGACAAAGTTGTATGAATATAATATTTAATATATTCTAGTAAATGGTAAATATTTTAAATGTACATATGGAATAAAAATAAATTATTTTTTATAAATATTAAATATAAGAAAGCTTTTTCAAGCTGGTAAGCTTTTATAGAAATATAAACAAAGAAAATCAAGACTAGGGCATTTTGTAATTATCAGAAGAGAAAACATACTCACCTTCATCAAATTTCCTTCAGAGATATTTTTTATCTAAAAACAGTACATGTTTTATATGATTAAAAATATGTTTTAATATTTTCCAGACACATTTTTTACTGCAAATGAAATATCCACAATCTAGTAATAAATACAGTTGTTTAAGTAGTCATGCTTTTCACCGTCTTGACATCAGGATTTTTAGTGTCATCAGTAATTATATAGCATACTCATTTACTTCCTATGTTAGCAAATACTCAGTTAACTTTGAATGACATTTACAAGCCTACAAGCTTTGAATGACATTTACAAGCCTACAAGCTTGTTCAGACTTTCAAAATATTTCAAAATCTTAAAATACTAATCTATTACAGTTTGCAAAGTAGAAATTCAAGAATATTAGGATTTTCTATGGAAAATAGATATTATAATATATACAGTGATGTTACCAGATAATTATGTAATTTGAAATGTAGTTCAGAATCTGAACTAACCTCCCCTCTCTAATCCATGTTTCAAAGGACGCCGGATGTTAAAAGAATTTTGTTAGCTGAAGCAACGTTATATTGATTGAGCGTAACAGTCTTTGGGGAAATTTCTCAGATGTTTAATCAAAATGGGAGCTCCCAAGGGCAGAGGAAGTATCCGTTGTGCCCTGCTGGCAGCGGAGATCACAAGAAGACCTTTCTACTTATCCAGGAAATGACTCATAACATACATCTTATAGGGGTTTCTGAAAGAGCACAGTGCTGAAAAAAAGTCATTTATTCTTTGATCTCCACTGCAATGTTTCACAGTTAGCAACAAAATGGAGCACTGAGCACCTCTGGCAAGGGCTGGGGCCGTTGGGCACACTAGTCCCTGCTCCTTAACAACACCCTCTGCAGATCTGCAGTACCTCTTGGGAAAAGGCCCATATCCTGATTTTCCCATAGCCCATATCCTGATTTTTCTCTCTCTCATTTTCTCTCACCTGCATCTTTTGAGACATATATTACACATTGAAATAACACTTGGGAAGTTCTGTCACATTGTACTTTCTCATCCTGAGGATATTGGCTTTCCTGTGGACATCTGTCTTCCATTCACAGATGTATAAACAGGAGCTGGTAGGCACTTGTGCTGAAGGCTCCTCTCTCTTTCTTGCTCCAAGTGAAATTTTACAGTAGCTTATGGACCTCTCAGTCTTCCTCCAACTGTGCATTTTGCTTTATTGAATTCTGTGCTGTATAATAATTGCAGTGTTTCTTTGAGAGGGAAGGCTGAGCCAAGGACTGGGTGTTAGGATGTGTTATAGCAGCTGCATTTGCAATGACCTTCAATGAGGAGTGCAGGAAGGAGATGGATGGAGCCCAGCAGACCCACAGCAGGGGCAACCTTGTTATGCAAACCTGCAGAGGACAGTACATTAAGAAAGGTTCACTTGCTCACCTCTGAGAAGATTCAAACCAGCACTGCATAACTTCATGTTAAATACTATTTAAAACTAGATATATGCTGGGTCTGAAGCTGTAAATGCCTTTATCATCAATGGGGCGATACTTCCCATTGCATCCAAAAACAAATAGGAAGCCAAAGTGTTTGGTGAAAAATGAGTTCATATATCCAGCTAGATGGTAGCAACTACTAGCAGGGCAGTGTGTTTACCATTTGGGTTATTGGAAGATGCCTCCTGAGAGGCCTTTGGATGGCTGTTGTTCTG
>JAUBOD010000314.1:3480083-3493976 GCA_032353885.1 Nothura maculosa | reverse complement strand
ACTAGCAGGGCAGTGTGTTTACCATTTGGGTTATTGGAAGATGCCTCCTGAGAGGCCTTTGGATGGCTGTTGTTCTGTGCTGCCCAGTTGGGGGCTGAGGCAGCTGCCTTTCAGTTTCTGACTCTGTGAACTCTTCCGTCAGTAAATTTTAGGAGTGAGATTTGACTTTGCTTACCTGAAGAGTGAATCAGGAAATTTTGAATTTCAGAGGTGTTGAGGAACTGGACATTCTACTGGTTCTCACAGGGCAGCATCTATCTGAGGTGCTGCAGGAACACATTATTCTTGAAACCCAGATACTGGCTTATTGCCTGTGTAGAAGATTCATCTGAAGAACCAGGGCAAGCTATTTTGGCCTTTAGCCTGGAAGTCAGTGTTTCTGTTTTGCCTTCTGTGAAGCAATAATAACCATTACCTAGTGTATTTTAAACATAATAAGGAAATATTCTGCAATATACTGAGAACAGTATCACTGTATAATTGCATATTTTTATTATGTTTATATAACCAACAACAGCACAACCTGCCATTAAAGGATACTACTGCTTTAAATTCCTATGGCACTGTTTTATTTTCTTTTTCCTTTTGTTTTAATATTTCTGCAAGCAACACAGTGACAGTATATGCATATTTTTATCCAAATGCCTTTGGGAAACAAAATAACATGTGAAATTCATTTTTTACTTTCAAGGAAACTTCAAAATATTATTTTAGATTCCATTATTTGGATGAATTTCTAGTTTCTCTTATGTGTGAGAAATGACCTTGTAGCCTCTGTATGGCAGTTGTTTGGGTTTTATTAAGTGCCCTCCTCTCTAGTAGCACTAGGGCATCACTCACAGATGTTTATGCACTACCATAGGGCATGAAGAAAAATTATGATTCTTCTATATGTAACTGCGGTGTCTTCTTTTTGCCCCATGTCATTTAGAAGTAACTTGCACAGAGTAGGTTTGCTTGTAAATTAGAAAAAGGAAATTACTATTTTTTTTTCCCTTTGTAGTTGGTTCTGGTGTTCAGGGCTTTGGAAATGACAGTTTTCATTTCTGAAAACAGTCGTCTAGCCCTTTAATTGGCTCCTGCTTAAAGGAATATTTCTCTGTTAGAAGCTGCTGCCTGCACAAAGAATGAGGATGTAAATTGATTTCCACGTAGAGTTCAAGGAAAGCTGTCAAAAGAGGAGAAATACATAGCTGGAGTTAGTCCTCTAAAGAATTCCTCTGCTGGGAATCACTGAAAGAACTAAACCTAGAGGAGTTTACTAATAAGGTTAATTTAAAAATTATTCTACAGGATTGTAATTGCTGTTATTAGGAGAGAGCTTTAATATAACTTTTCCTATTTTCATTCTCAAATATCAACTGTAATGACTCCTTACATAACAATAATACTCATTGTAGTACCCTGGGGCTGTGCACTCTCTTCATCTTCTTTATCTGCTTCTCTCTGTTGGTTTTAATTCAGCATTAGATACAACACGGTTGTCCTTGCACACAGGACGCAAGGATGCTTTTTCTGAACAAAAGTTTGTAGTCTATATCTAAAAATTCACCTTTGGTTAAGATGGTGTCGATAGCAATGAAACTGCCAGGTGTTTTATAAGCACCACTGATGTAAGAATATTGGAAGGGATAATGGTCTAAATCACAAATCGGAGCTTGGCTGAACACAAAGTGAAGTGAACAATTAGTATTCCTGGCATAATAGCGTAAAACAACAAACACTGCAATAGATGTGCCGTATTATTGAAAGGTATTATGATAAGGTTCCCTCTGCAAACACAAAGAAAGTGTTATGCAGAAACGAGTTTTCATCTAATTTATTTTTCATGCTTTTTATTGACAAATAGGTAATGAGAGTTACTCACGTTTTCACTGTATCTTATCAAGAATTGCTAATGAAAAGCCTCACTGCTCTACATGTAAGTTACACCATTTCATAAAATTTTCAGCAGCCTATGACTTACTAAATAAAGTTGTCACTCAAGCCTCATTTCCCATCTGAGTGCAAGGAATCAAAATGGACACTGAATTAATGCAGAATATTGTCTGTGTTTGATGAGGTCTCCACAAGATCTCTGTTCTGTCGCCTTTAATGCACTCTGCTTGAGGGACTTATCTGCTTATTGTTTTCAGGAAAAGATGAGATATTACAAATCTGTCCCTGGCTTCATCTAATTTATGCTTTTTAAAGGTTTTCTTTCAGGCACAATAGATTTTTCTTTTTTAAAAAAGGGGATCTGTCATAACTTTACAAGAATTTAAGTCAGAATTGCTTGTAAAAACAGAAGAATAGCTACAATGTTTATTTGTCCTTTGTCTGAAATAGTATAACTGAAGTTATTTCACTCAGTATTATAAGTAGCTGTCATAGCCCCAGGAAGAAAAAAAAAAACCTAAAAGCATAGAGACTTTTTCAGGAGATCTATGAGTATATAGTAACTGTAATATAGTATTTATGACTTTGTAAATCTGTACGCTACATTTTCATTTTGTGTTTGTTACAGAGAACTGCATAATATAGTGAGACAGCAATAATCCTGTATTCAATTACTTAAATTTTTCTTTATAAATTATTCATGAGATTTATATGTACAGAATCTCTCACACCTTTGCTACTGCCATTGTAACTCTTTGTTTTTCTACAGGAGTAACGCTTGTTGCTAACGGGTATCGTTTCAGTATCCATAGAGCAAAAAAATGCAGAAATTTCCCATCCTTAAAACAAGCAATCTGTATTTGGCTAGTCCGTATTGGAAGCCAAGGAGCAGCTTGGATTTGTAGGATGGAGAAGGGCTGCTCTGCTTCACATAGCCTTGATGACAGAGGAGGTTCCAGGCAAACCTCATTACTAGGGCCCCTGTATCTTATAGGAGTTTCTTGTGGAGTCACTTCCTCTGTCAGTCCTCTGTTTCCTTCATCTTTATCGGTACATAGGTCTATAAACCTCCAAGCTGTTGTGTAAATTCAAAATGTAATTGGCACTGACACCTACAAACTCTGCTCTCCTTTCCAGCTACCAGATGCACACATCATCACGCATATGCATACCTACAGGTCTCTACAGTTGCCTGGAGCATGAGTTCCACTGGTAATGTAAGAGTAGGATGCATTTCCCTAAACACAGACACTGGGCTCTATGGGGACAAAAAGTCAGAAGTTAATTCATGTCTTCAAATGAAGAGGCTTAAAAGGTTGGAGGAATAATGTCCTGAAAGTGCTGATTTCTCTCCGTTAACTGTAAGTGAATCTCAAGAAATATCAGCTGGGATTTGTAGGACAATGCTAGCAGGAGTTCACAAGTCTCAGAAGAGTCTAGAAGCATTTTCCTAAGGTCCATGATAGCACCTACACTTCAGAGAGGAATACCTGTTGGCTAAGTTACCCAAATCAAATCCCCACAAAGTAATTTAGATTTCGAAGATGACAGTGAGATTCACCTACATGCTCCTGGTTGGTGCAGCGGGCAGGTGAGATGTTTCAGCAGCGTGTTGGAACCTATTGTGGAAGCGAAGCACTCAGCCTTTTGCTATTCTTAAGTCATTTGTGGCTTTAGTCTTGTGTCTTCATTTTCTTACCTTCCTGCACCAGCAAACAAACAAACAAAACAAAATTAAGCAAAACCCTCGTCATTTTCAGACTGTTTCATCATGTGTTACATTTTTTTCATAGCTATTCTCCAAACTCATGACTTCCCTAACATCTATGACCACAGCCCTGAGCATTTGGGCATGTGAATATCTTATTTCCTATCTAGATCCCATTTGTGGCATAGAATTACAAAGCTGATTTTTACTAGACCCTCAAAAATAGAACAAGAAAACATTAACATTCTGCAAGGACAAGTTATATGCAGGAAGCCAGGATGTTCTACCCTGTTTCAGTAAAATTAGCTGTCACCTATGAGATGGTTATAAACTATAGCACTATTTTCTATGCTGATGCATCCTGAAATGCCTATTGCACTATTGAGGATATTTATTTATTTATTTGATGATTACCAATGCAAAGGTATTTAATAAAAAATACAGTGAAACCCTCCTAACTCACAGTGCCCAGGCATCTTTTATAATTGTGCCCACTGCTTAAAAATTATTCCCATTTCCCCTGGATGATGAAGTAGAAAGTCTGTCTTAATCTACAGCATTTTCAAATATGTTAAAAGCATACTGAAGTTAGCACAGAGTTCACATTGCTGTGCATGGCTAGGAGGAACTATAAATATCATATTAGATCTGCCTGGTTTATGATTTATTCTGTCAAAAATGCTGCTTTGTTTTAGGCTTTTGTTTTATTTGGAGAGCTTGCTGGAGGAACTGAACCTCTTGATTATAGTTGCAGTCTAGAGTGTAGGCAATCTCAGCTAATAGTAAAAATATTTGATGACACAGTTCTTCTCGTTGGATAATACACACAAGGGGATTTGTTAACCACCCTGAGTTTCACCTCAAGCTGTGTAAGTATCTAGCAGAAGATACTGATTTCATGTGTTAATGTTTGTGCCATCAGATGTTCTTATTTACACATTGGGGCCCTGCTAATTTGCACAGCATGCTTAGAATCTTAGTTTTTATGTGTTGCTTACATTAAACATACAATCTTCTATTAGTGAAGCCATCCTCCTACGTGCCGTTTTGCCACGTTTTATTCAGCCAAGGGTCACACCTAGGCATTGTTTTGGAGGAGGGAAATTTGTCTATTTTCAACATACTGTGATGTTGATGAATCCTCTGGTGCCAGTGGAAGTAAATTTAGCCACCTGGTTGTTGTAGAGACAAGCAAATGTCTTCTCCAAGGAGCCTCAATGGTACATGGTCATGACTCTGCAGGTACTGCTTAAATGAGACAGCCTTGGTTAGAAGGGGTTGGCTGAAGCAAGAGAGAAGTAGTATTCCCCAGTCACCACCAGTAATAGGTTTAAGAAATACTGGAAGCCCATGCAAATTCTTTGTGTATGTGTGTGTATGTGTTTATGTGTGTATGCACGTGTTGTATCTTCGCAAAGAAAAGAACTGTGAGACCAGCATACGTCCATATGGCTCAAGTCTGTTCACTCCCTGTTTTATTCTGGAACTCATATTCCCTGGTTATCTGTACTGCATACCTGAAAATTAACCTGCAACGTCTGAATTATTAGAATAAACTATGTAGGTCTAATGGTAAGGAAACTTGTACACAGATCAGGGTACATAACACATGTCATTGTCCATCCTCCACCTAGTGAGGATGTGCACATATATATGAGTGCAGAAGAATCCATACCATTTGACTGCAAATAAAGATTTACATGAGGAATACAGGATGACCATATTTTGGAGAGAATTAACAGAAGTTACTCAGGGAATGGGACAATAGGCATTGGTCCTGGGGAGTGAAGAGGTAACAAGGAAAGGAACAGTGCCATCCATTTAAATGTAGAACCCATGGGATTAGATACTGAATTTCTTAGAGAAAAATCCTTAGTTTGCTTTTGGACTAGTAAGGGAGCTTGATTTAGGCTGCACATATACACCTAATGTGTAAGGACACTAACAATGTGATATATATTTTTTGAAAGAAGCCTTTTGCAAGACGCTATAGAGGCTAAAAAAAGCTTCACATTACATGGGTGTAGTGACTGCATCTCAACAAAGCAGCTGGACAGCTAAACTTTAAATAACTAATAACCCATCTAGTTGTTTGATAAAATATTTCAGGGCAAACCTGTAGCTCTCCTGATGCAAATTGTCCTTGAACTGCTCAGGTGGTGTTTACTGACAGCTTTTAATACAACTACCTGTATAAGAAATAATGACTTGTGGCAAGATTTCTTTTCTTAATTGGTACTTCTTTTTGTCGCAGACCCCTGGAGCTCTAAACATGGTCTGGAGATAACTGGTCTTAGCAAATACACATGATTTGATTTTCATGAAGTCTCTGAGGTAGAACTTGAGCCATGTTTGATGTGATTCTCACAAAAGAAAGAATTAGTATGCAGTAAAGCACTGGCACACACAGAGCTGGACAGTGTTCAGATTTAACGTTTCCCTGTTTCTAATTTATTAATCCAGCACAGATGCACCTGTTTCTTTTCAGAAAAATCCTATTCTCTACCCAGTTTTCCACTTGCACTGCCAGAGGCACAAAGAGAGTAAGTGGCTTGCCAAAATGTACACAATACCCATTGGTTGGGTAAGCATCAGGATGCATAAGCAATCATAACTGTGTTTAAACAGATGTATATCACTACATTCTACACAAGTACCAAAATAATTGCACTTTTTATCAGCATTTAGTGCTCAGGATGAGAGTGGACAAAATAAACGTTTTTCTATTGAAGCAGAGGGCAAGAAATCATAAGATTCATGGTTTTGTCTTGGGTTCCCAGTGTAACTCAGAGAAGCCAGATGGATGATAGTTTTCAACACCGGATTCAAGAAGAACTTCCCAGACCACTATTAATTTAGTACTGTTTTACCTTTATGTGAATCTACACTGTGTCCTAAGCCTCTGCAGTCTGGGACAGCCCAGCCTTACTGATTTGGTGCAGATAGGCTTGTATATCTCCTTTGTCTCTTTTACAAACACATGCTACTGCTAAGGGCAACTTGGAAAGAGAATTAAAAAACTTCTTCTTTGTCAAGGAGCAGTATAATGGTTGACTTTCATAGTACCCTTTCTTCTTTCTTATGTAGTGGGTAATCTTGAGGTCAGGGATATCTGCTTTACACTTATCTACTGCGTACTCACAGAAAACCAGCACGCTATACCCAATCTCTTTTATGATTATGTTTTAATGATATCCCCTACATTCCTTATGTAAATGAAACTCAGTTGAAATTGCAACTTACAGAGCTTCCAGGCTGAATAACAAGGTTTGACATGGTTTCTCTTCAATACATGATCAGAAAACACTTTCTACTTTAAAGTATTGCGCAGCTTTTGAGGAGAGACATTCTGTGTCTGTCTGGGGATGCACTGTATGTGTCTAAGGATGAGGGAAGATGTGAGGAAACCAAATCACACACATTAAACCCTTCAGGGGATTTAACTCAGTCAACATCCTCCCAGTATTTCCAATAGCACTAAGAAGAACTTCCATGTGCTGGCTAAGGCTTTAAAGGGCAGAAGCAATCTCATCTTCACTCAGGGGAAAGAGGGCTGCTGGTCCACCTAACCACCATCACTGTAATTGTAATTCCTTCCACATTCTGCGGGACTGGGAGCAGCATCTGCCTCCTGCACAAAATAATCCTGCTTGGAGGTCTTATAAACAACCCAACAGTAACCGAGCAAAGGAACAGTGTAGGATGTATGCTTTACCATTTATCAGATACAGTTCATGTCAATAAAATTGCTGTTCTCTCTAAGTAGATATCATCAGTAAGCAAGATTACTGTGAAAATCACTTTAAATATTTAGTTACTTTGGTTATTGAAATAAGAACTGAACAATTAGAGAACCTACATATTGTTCCTTTGGGAGAAAATATTTAGTCTCAAATATATGAGTGCTGGGTGCTATGGAATAAACTCAACTTTGCACTAGCATTGCAATTAAAGAGTTTCTGAAAAATAACAGAATAAAGCGTATTAAAAAAACCTTTACCCCAGGCTATTAAAATGAAGAAAAAGTGTTCCAAATTTGAACTAATGAAGTACAAAGTAATGAATATTTAATTTGTATAATTTACCGAAGTGCAGTTAAGAATCCAAGCAACATTCTTCATAAACATAATGTTCATTATGCTTTTACTGTAGCTTGCATGAAATCATTACATTTTTTCCTATATTACTATTACTATGGTATTATACAAAGGTGAATGAACATCTCATGAGAGTGTCTGGAAGGTTCAAGGGAAAAAGGAAATGAAGAAGGCTGCAATGTGTATTACATTTAAATAAGCTACCTGTTTACACTGAAAAAAAAAAGATAAAAGACTAAGTACAGGCAGAAGAGCAACTGAGAAAAGGAATAGAAAAGGTAATTGAGTTTTACCTTATGGGCTTCTTCACTTGGCAGTGTGAATATTATTGAATTAGCCCTATTACTATAAAGATTACACAAAGGCAGAACAGTGTGAAGGCTTGGTATGAAACTTTAACAATATCAATGGAGGTGAGATAAGTGCTACAAAAACTGTGCAGGGGAGTGTATCAGATAAAGAATATCATGTTTTTCAATAGAACCAAACTATGATGTGATGTGAATTTTAATAGAAGCGCACAGAAAACTGAAAATCTGAACAGCAGAAAAAGTCCATGCACAAAGGAAAGGATTTCACAGCCTCAGCCTGCACGGTAAATATCAAGAGGTGAAATATTTGTATTAAAGGAAATGTTCTTCATACCATAGCTTTATTTAATAGGATATCCCTTGCCACATCCTCCCAGTCTCCAGATTACCAAGTTGATACCAGTGCAAGGTCATATATTTACCTGCAGTGTGGATTTCACATTGTTTTATAGACTCAAAGTAAAAATTAAAGGTCAGCAGATTTAAATTAATGAATGTGGATCTAAAAATTGCACTTCTGTTTGGCTGCAGAAAATTGAAGCAGGATGGTTTTGCATTGCTTCACCATCTTTCCTTCCTTGCAGTCCCACCCAAATTCTTCACCTTATATTTTATTAAATTATTTACTGAGACTTATCTGTAAGCCTTCTCCCCTGGATTTTTAGATAATCTTGGAAATTATAGCACAGCACACATACTCAGGATTTCAATTTTTTCTTCCAGAAGGTAGAAGGGATGTTCTGTAAAAGCAACTGACTTGAAATCAGGCTGCTTTTTCCACTCCACATTTACATTGAAGAGTGAGGCTGTTGAATAGAAGAAGTTACCCTGGCACCAGGGGGCCTCAATTACCATAAGAACTGCTAGTGCCTCAGGCAGGCAAGGAAACCTAATAAGGTATTAGAAAGAACATGATTTTGACAAATTATATATTCGAGGAGTGAAAATATGCAGCGTGCTGTGTTCTGCATTTAGTCTACTCAGTTCCTGAATGAATGAGCAAATTGCCCTTGCTATGGGTCACCCCATCTATTCTCATTCCTTGTTCACTCTTGTAAGTAAGCAAAGGAGACCAACTGGAAGGAATTTTGGACAGCTGGCAAGTGCAATCCAGTGGGAGCCCCTGCCTGTTTGATGTAACTCCTGACCACCTCAAGGTGGAGCGGGCGGATAGTTGTGTGGCCTCCGAGGAGCTCGGAGTTGGCAACTTCAGGTATCAGTGTAGAAAAGAGTCTGATAGGGTTGTGAACCCAATGCCAGTGTTTAGTGAGCTCCAATGCAAAGCAGCAGGAGAAGGAAGCGGGAGGGGAGAACATGAGCTCCAACTGGGAGCAGAGAATTGAGGGAGAGAGTGCTCAAGCATACAAATACTGAGACGTGAGAGATTGACGACAAAGAGTGAAGCAATTAGAAATGCAAAATTAGAGAACAGACAAGCTACCACCTAAACAAAACCAATGATAACTCCTCAACATAATTGTGTATGAATGGACAATTTTCAGGTTGCAGCGCAGATAGCTTTTTGTCTTAGGGGAATTTCACAGAAAATAAACCAAAAGAGTAATTCATATTCTTTTGTTCCTTGAGACAAATAGTGGTTGGTGCAATGCTAAGGCAGCTAAAGTGAGGCACAATTACCATTACATCTACACACACCAAAAAATAAGAAATTTAAAGGACATTCACTATATTACTAAACTGAAAGTGGGAATGAGCTGACTGAATAGCAGCTAACAGGCCCTAGGGATATGTCAGTGACTTCACATGTGTCACATGGCCAGAAGAATGACTGCTAGATGCCAAAGACCAATTTTATGTCCTCAGTTTACAACAGAGTCAGATTCCTTGTGCCTTAATCAGGCCCCACCTTCCGTGTATGAGGACAGTGCAGCTTTGCTTGGGCGGCAAGTTGTGAGGGACAGTTAGAACAGATTAGAACAGATCATTACTTGACATTCGGGGGCCAAGCAAAATTTGTTTTATAAACTACCACATAATCACACAAGACATTATTCTCTGCAGCATATGAGATTTCCTGAGTGCCAATGAGGAACTTCTGCAAAGTCCAAGGCTGGAAGGTGAACACTGTATATCCTCTGTGCTCCTATGTGGATAGGTATAGCATCACTGCATGGCAAATGTGCTCAGTACAGGCCAGGCTGACCTAAGCTGAAAGGTGTCACACAGTCAGATGATGGGAGGTCTGGCTGCAACATCCTACTCTTCTGTAACATCATAGCTGTTTTATAACCTGCACCAAGTCGAAATGTGGCCCTCTGCTAGAGTTGCCTTTTGTCCTTCTCCATCTTTTCTTACCTCCCCACACTCACTACCATTCCACCTCTTTCCTCACCTTTCTTTTTCCTTTCCTAGAGTAAAATCTGTTCTTTTGCATTGGTTTGACACCATTACAGGCCAGTTTCTATGCTAAATTGCTGAAGAAATAACAACTCTGATTGTCCAGGGTATTGGAAATCTATGCTAATAATGTTTTTGGTAGTGGCAAAAGCCCAACATGCAAACCTAATAAAAAGTAGGAAAATGAGGATTAGGCAGTTACGGAATATACCAGATAAGCTCCAGTAAGAGCAGATAAAATGGTACTCACAGATACATGTTTGTTACTGCACAAATTTTGTTAATATATTAAGTCAACAGCATCTTACTAGGAGATATGAATGAATTAGTCCATTAGTATATTTATGTCATGGTCAGATTACTGTCTCCTTTTACAAGAGTTTTAAAGTAGCACATTTGACACAATTATAACTGAAACTAATACCCTGCTTAGAGATGTACAAAATTCAGACCTGCCATCTTCCGTGTTTGCTGATTTTGTGTGTACTCAAGCTGTTACCAGGGAAAAAGATACAGCAAAAGAAATCTAGTGAGATAGAGAAGGAGAGGGGGTTGCATGAGCAACAGTGCTGAAAAGGAAGGAATTGGGCATGATGAAAATGGGAGAATATCACTAAGCCAGCTGGCATCAGAGGGAGAAAGCAGCTCCTCCCCCTGAAAGCTTGACTGTGTTCAGTCAGTACTGAAATGCTTTTTAGCCAAAACCAAATGCCAAAACTGGAGTTGAAATTTGGCCAAACACCTATTAGTAGCCATTTTCCTACTGACATAACAGCTGAATGTTGATAAGTGGGACAGAAGTTGAGCATTCTGGAGGAAAATTTAGTGAAAAATGATGAATTTTCATGGTTGCTACAGAAAAGATAGCCAATAGCCAAGCATCAGCATCCAAGATAATGTGAGAAGTGATTGGCTACAACATGAATGGAATATGGATACAGAATATCCATCATTTTCTTCCAGGGTTGCCCCAGTGATCCACTAGTCCTAAAAATAACCACCAGATCATTTTGAAGTGAACTAAATGCTTCTGGCTTTCCCAGACTGACCAAGCAACTTTCCAAAAATAACTATGAGGGACCAGTTCCTTGACTGACAGGAACTAGAAATTATAATCATCTGTGGAGTAAATATGCACATTTTCACTGAGAACAGTGTTCTTCGTGTAGCGGTGCAGCACTCTTCATACAAGCATTTGTCAGCATTCAGCTCTCCATTGCACCAGGGGTTTTGGATTTCTTTTTATTGTAGCTGCAGATATACACTGAAATGGACTGACTAGTAGATCACTTTGCTGGTAAGCGAGCCGCTAACTCCCTGCCTCCCTGCTGCCTCCACAGAAAGTCCCCACAAATTAAATGATGCGAGAGACAGACTTGAGGTGAGCCAAACTCATCTGGGAAGATTAAAGACAATTTGTTATTCATATGAAAATGACTTTGGAGAAATGTTCTATAAATATTAGAAATACCATCAGTTTATTTTTAGCATATCTAAGCATATTCCTTCTACTTCCTGAACATAATTGAACTGGTCTAACCCTACTGCTTTTCATTTAATAGAATTATTATTCCTATTGCATCTCCCCTGCTGCTTCATATCACTATTGAGTATTTATTTAGAACCAGTAAAATTCATGGATTTTGTTTCCTTGCCAGGTACAAAATACTAAAGAAAGGAGGCAAGTGACAAACTCTTTTGCTTACTCAACAGGGAGTGCTATGGCTATAACATACTGTTAGATTATATAGAAAAGTAGTACAAATGTTAAAATGAACCAATGATTTTCACATCTCATGACCCAATCTTGCAAAATGCTGGTGTGGCAGTTTTCATGAAGAAAGTGGGATGAAAAATATGAATACTGTGGCAGTTTCAGTTGTGCAACATATTTTGGGAAACACTCAGGATCAGAGAGCCACACTTTTCAAACTGTTTCAGTACATGAATTCTTAATAAATTTTCTCTGGAAACAGACTTTACATAGCAAATTTAAGCAGCTAGCTAACAAATCTTCCCTAACATCCCACTTCCCAATTTAATTTTTCCCTTTTTTTCCCCCCCTCCCTTTTCTCATGATCTCATTTTTTTCCCCTGGAATTTCTTTCTCCAGAGATTGGCTTATTAGTAATTTGTTCTCTCAAAGTGAAGATATAGAGCACAATATCAAAAGTATCTGTACATTTAATTTCTACTGAAAGCATGTGAGACTATCTCAGCATGTTTAATGTTTTGTGACTTTAAAATTTATGTTTCAGAGCTGTTCAGAACAGGGGTTACAAATATTGTGCATGAAAAAAATCTCAGTAGACATAGTAAACACTTCTTGCAAAATGCCAAATGTTTGTGATGACTTTGCTTCAGTCTTATAACCACAGTTCACTTAAAATAGATAACCTCTTACACAAATCTAAATATACAAACCTTGATGATGTGCAGGAGCCATACATATTGTGAAAAATATGTATGAAGGTCTCACATTTTCAAAAAGAATTACATGCTTTACTTGGTGTTAGTACAATTAAATGAGTCAAAAGGTGCAAATCATTTGTTCAGCTCCGCTTGATATGGAGATCACATTACTGAGATTACCCTCGCAGGCCTAGAATCTACCTCCACAAAAAGGCAACCTTTATTTCCTACAAAAGTGCTAAACTGCTACACTAAGAAAGATAATGCCTACACGGATTACTTGAAAGATATCTCATTACTTCCTAAAATGCTAGGCTTCACTGTGTGAACTCTTTGCCTTTAGTAGGAAATATGCACTAACTTCCTTATTCTATCTTATTCCAGCAGAAATAGAGCTGCAAAATGAATAGAGGTACTTCACACTCGAGGAAAGCTATCATTGTATCATTAGGAAATGATATCCCACTGGCTCAGCAGAAAGCCTCCAAAATTACAGAAACAACAAAAGAAGAGTGGAGCTCTAATGATAAGATTTATGACTCCGTGTTTTATTTCATGCAAGTACTTTATGAATATAAACATTCAAATGGCTATTTGTACCTCGAAGTTTCATTTTGTACCCATATAATAGGACTATTTAAAAATTTCTGCTTATTTTCTTAACTTGTGTGTGTGTGTAGAATACATATACATAAAAGTATTTATGCACTGCACATATATAATATAGACATTGATATAATATTTCCCAACCTCTAGTTTTGTAGTATACACTGAATATTCTATTTCTGTCCTTTTGTTTTTTGATCATAGGGAGATAGGAAGTTGCGAGTAATTGAGAAGTAAGTAAGCATCACCATCATGCATTCAACCTCATATTTAAAATGGTAACCAGTCACCAAGAAGACAAGGAATGGGGGGAGAGTATGCATAGAGTATGCTTGCACAAAGCATGTTCCTGCACCTTTGCTATCTCTGTTACCTTGTGCTTAATCTATTGCAAACTTTCACAAAGACTGAAGTATCGCATCTGTTTCATATGTGTGGACATAGGTGGTCCTGCTCTATCCTTGAGATTTAAGTAGCTGTTTTAAGTAAAAATAGTGACAGGATCCTCGAAGAACTGGCATTT
>JAUBOD010000314.1:3451922-3470364 GCA_032353885.1 Nothura maculosa | reverse complement strand
AAAGATTCAACATAGGAGAGCTGATTTTACTAATTTAATTCCTGCAAATAACCTCTGTGTATCCCTGTGCAGTCAAGCCATAATGAAAGCAACTGGTGATTCTTCTTTGAAAGTTAATCTGGATTTCTGCAGATATTCCTGCACTTTGGTTGTTGCATCTAGCCCATTTCTATTTTGAAAAAGGATGGACTTCACTGATACCACTCCAAAAGGTAAAAGTTACTGTAGAACAGGGCATACAAAGAAGGGTTGGAGAGGAATAAGTTGTAAAGTCAGCCATAAAACAAAGTGGTAAATGCAGAGTCATTTGAGTCATGGCTCATATTTACTGGATGCCAGTTAGTGTAAATTATGTTACTTAATGTGGTACAATGTAACCAAAGGGAGCTTCTCTTTTCTACTGAAACTTATGCTGGAGAAAATTCCATTTACAAGTAAAAAATGTATGCTTGTGTGTGGCATCTCAGCAGTCTTTTCCATAAAATATCTGAGGGTCTGAATAATTTTTTCCTAGCCCTGGAAATAATCTAGTGTACACAAAAAATACAAGGATGTTGCAATTACAGCTGGGGTAGCTCTATCTGAGAAGTACATTGTGGATAAATTGGTATTACTGTCCTTTGTTTTAAGCCACTGGACACTAGGCTTGGCAGACTGATTTGACAGTGTTCTTTTGTCTTTAGCCACAGATAATTTCTATTTCCCCTTGTTCCAAGAGCTCACTCTCTTCCTTTGAAGGACAATAAGCCTGTCAGGGTTCAAGCTAAGCTTCCTGAACTTAAATCCAGCATGGCTATTCCCTGACTGAATCTGCTTTAACTTGAATTGTGTCTTTCTGATATTTCATACCATTTCAATTACACTCCACAGCAGCTGAGGTCTATGTGAATTCTCCTGCTAAATTTAATCAAGTGCTCCTCCAAGGTGGAAAAGAACATATCTTGGGAATTAATGGAAAGAGACAAATGAAATCAATCCCTGGGATCTTGATTCTGTCCACTCAGTACTAGAGGACATCCTAGAGAAAAGACCTTCAGTAGCAACTGAAGCCTGAAGTCACATAACGTAGCAACTTGAAACTGCAGTGTATGAAACCAATGAAGAATGGTACACTTCATCTGGACTGTAGAATCAACAAGAATTTAATAAGTTAATCAGATCATCACCATTTGAGTGCACATAAATTTGAATTGTTTCCCCATTATGAAGTGCTTGTCTGTAAATTATTGCAGAGAAAGCCATTTTCAAATTAATGTTTCAGCTATTAGAAAATACAAAGGGCATTTTCATTAATTGGAGGCAGCTTTTCTTCCTCTCTCTTTATCATTACCTTTGTTCCCCAGAATCAGTTTAGTGCTCAAATTTATTGATGTGTATGATTCAGTGGCATTATTTGTTTAGAATTTGTCTTATACCTGGTGGAATAAACTCATTAAGTGTAAATGAATTGTTATGTAGTCATCATCTGAAATGACTCAGTGCAGTTCTCTGAAGTCATTACAGTGTTTTTGCATACAGTTTGAAAAAAAAAGCCTTTGTGAAGGTTACAGCTTCCTTCTCAAAGTTTGATGACCATTAATATACACTCTGCCCTTGGGATAGGTTCTTGTTTAAGCATAATAAGACTCATTCTTCACAGAAGACATAGACTTCCTCCTGTGCTAGAGAACATATCAGAAAGCTGTTTGCAAGCTGTTTCATATTCCTGCTGCTACAACATTTTGTTCTTTACAATATATGAAAGCTGAGATCCAGAAAGAAGAATTTTATTTGAAAAAAAAAAGATGATGTACAATCAACCTTTTCAGAGATATACATGATACAAAGCTTCTTCTGTATCTGAGGAACCTCCTAACTGTGAAAACAAAAAGAAGACAGGGGTTTGCAGTTTGCAGGACACAGTGTAGTCTTCCTATCTCAGTAAAACTCCCTGCAGGAATAAAAATTCCTGTTCAGGACTAGAATTCCTGATTAAGAATGAACTGCATGAACTCATGAGTTACTTGGGCATGGCTCTCTTTTCAGAGGAATAAATGGCTCTATAAGCTAAGCTTATGTGTTTCATATAATCTATGTATGTTTCATATTTTAGATAAACTGATCTATATTGTGATAGCACACATATCATGTTAAGCATCTGTTTCAATGTCCAATTTCATAAAGACTTATAAAAGTGCTCGAAGAACAGTACAAGAATACAGATGAGAGAATTCCTATTCCCTTTTTACTGACAATTGCATTCTTTCACCCCACCAAAGGCAAATCTATATAAACCAATATGACTTGTTTCAAAGCCGAATGTATTATACTGCCGTTAGCATAAGCCTTCTGAAAATCCTGCTGCTTGAGAGCAGTTTCACTAGGAATACTGTGTGCTAGAAAACAGTATGAAAAAAAAAATCTGTTAAACTGACAATGTCTAATCATCTTGCTCACAGCTACGAACAGCTCAGTTACCAGACCTTTTCATCTAAATGTCCTTAATATATTTTGTAATCATACAGTCTATGCCTCTTCACCCTGCTTGCTCAAAGCCTGAGTTCATTTGTCACAAGGCCAGAGACATCTATGAAAGGAATATCAGATGTTTATGGCATTTGTTATATTGCCTTCAGGCTAGTGCATTCCAAAATATGTTGGACACCCTCCATCTGTTTATTATGATACTGGTTGAGTATAGATATGGCGGAAATAGTGTGAACACAAGATCTGAGACAAAGTCCAATGAACTCATCAGGAGTTTCTCTTTAAAGTCTTGAGGATTTCAGAACAAGCCTATAATCATGGTTATTTCACTCAAGACAACTTATTAAGAATTAGTTCTCTTTTCTTTTTTTCTTGGTGCAGGAATATAATTAAAGACTAAAAGGGACATTTAAAAGGCAACCAATGAAACATTTGATACACAAGTAGAGTTGGCTTCAATTAGGAATGGAGAATTATGTGATACAGCACATTAAAAGGCACATTAGCAGAAGTAAATGCTTCCATCAAAATAAAAATGGCTAGTTTGCATGTTGAATCATTTTTTTGTCACAGTGGTTTTGTAGTTTCTTGGTTTTCAACAGCACACAGAGAAGAACTGATTCAACATTTCTTCACTACATTGACTTCTAGAGGTGGACAAATGTAGCTTTTCTGTCAGAAAATCCTGGAACATTGTACATCATAAAACATATGAAAGCAGAAGAGATAGAACAAGTTATTTTGAATTGCACATGTCATTCCCAGACAAAAATATTTTAGCACCTAAAATTCTACCTCATTTAAGGTATATTTTGTAAACTACTTCAAATATTGCTTTTACAACTAACATCTGTGTTCTAAGAATTCTTTATCATCTGAAGGTAAGAAAAGGAAACTTCAGAGCAATCAGAAATTATTTATAGTTTAAAGAGAGCAACCTCAAAATGGACCTCAACCTGGCTAAATATGTTGAGTTACTCTGGGAAACCTATTTCTCAGAAAGTTTTTCTGGGGAAAAATATTCCTGTGCAAAAGCAGCTCTCTACTGCAAGAGGGCAAAGTAGGAGTTGTGAAGTCAACAGGGCAAGTATTGCTGAAAGAGAAAGGCCTTGTTACTGTACCTTCATTTGTAGTAGGTTATTTCCCTTTAAAAACTAGGAAAGTTTTCTAGGGAAGCTGCTCCTCAGGCAAACTGACCTGCCAAAGCACCATGGTCTCAAAAACCTCCACACCCTTTCTAGCACCCACCCCAACTTCACCTCATGCAAGATAAGTCAGAGTATTTGAACTTAACTTTCTACAGGGTAGGAACTCTAAACTTGCAAATATATCAGATGATAATTTGATATCATAAGCCTCCTGGATTCACTACCTGGTCTTGCTAGTATCGAGTTCTTTGGCCTCTGAAAAGCATGGCGGGCTCTGTCTGACCTCTTTCAGGAAACCTTTCCTTGGTTTTAGAGGTCCAATTTACTATTGCAATTATTTGAGGCCTCAGATGACAGGAAGGCCTGTGGCTAAACAAGTGTAATCTGCTCTAGAGAGTTCATAGGTCTCAGGCAGGCACAGGAAGGGAGAAAAGAATTATTGTTCTCCTCCACAAAGCACCTGAGGCATCTGAGTGTCTAGTCTGGTTAGGTATTGGACACTTTAGAGATTCTAGACTAAAGTAGCTTGCTGAAAAGCAGGGGAGTCTTAACAGAGCTACAGTTTAACTCAGTTATCAGGTATTCAATGACTTCTCGAGTCAGGAAGACAGACTGTAGTATTCAAGCTCTTGAGACTCCTACAGAGCTGGATCATACCTATTCAGCCTACACAGATTGGGGGAATCTGTCTGTCTTCATTTTCATTGTGTACTTTGAATCATAAAATTATACATATTTGTTCATTTATATTGTGTCAACATCTACAGGACTCAGGCTGAGGGGCTTTATTCTGGACCCCAGAGTTCAACACTTTACAGGTACTTACACTAGATTTCTATAGGCACTTTAGCACTTACCAAGTTTTTAAATGTGGTAAGTTTTCAATATCTCTTTTGAGTGGTTACTTTTTAGTAACTCTTCAGTTCCTTCTAAAATCCTTCACTAACTAGCCCTGATCTTCACTACTCTGATAGGCTTGCTATAATTAGGAATGACTAACAGGAAGGGAGATGAGCAGTGAGAGTCAATGAAAGAGATGAAAAGATTTAAGGATGAATGGTCTTTGCTGAGTGGGCATGAGAAGCTTAATAGCATGCTGTAAATAAGGGCTACCTGAGCAATAATTTTAGTCAGCGCACCAGAGAAGAGACTGAAATTGGATGAGAAGCCTTGGGAGCCCTAGGAAGAGTCTGTATTTGCTAAGCTCGTCCTCCCATGTTTTTCCCTCAGCCACTGACAGAAAATACCAGTGCAGCCTCCTGATGTGTTTCACTTCCTTCTGGTGCTGGCCCATGAGGACTACAGATGGCGTCCAGTAGAGCATTATCTACAGCAATAAGGCTCCTGTTCCCTAAGCCAGGCTCACCCAACAAAATTACTCAGATGTCTCAGTACTGGGAAATGCATAACTTAAAAAATGAGGCCCTGCTCTCAGGAGCTACAGGGACTTGTAACATAGGTGTCCCCTCTCCATGGAGCAGGTAAATCAGACAGTTACATGGTTTGCAGCAGCCAGAACAACAGCCAATGCTTGGTGCATCAGTGGGAAATGCTAATGAGGCAGTCTTGCTGCAACTCCTGTTCCGCTAAAACCTTCACAGTAGCTTGTAGGCCTGAGTTAGGTGCCTGTGGCAAAGACTTTCAGCTTGGAACTGTTTTTTGATGTCTGTCCTCTGCCATATAGTGGTATATGAAACTTGCATTAAGGAGCACAAGGCCTCGCCTGTGGGGTTATGAGTGAGGCTTCTGCTTGTTTACATCTACTTTTGTGCTCAACCACGCAGTTGACCAGCTCGAGATGAGCCACAGAAGGACCAGCCTACCAGTCTATGTGAAATAGTCATGATTCCTCTCTGTGTTTCTATTTATTTTTGTCTTCATAGTTTTCCAAGGTTCCTCACATGGCCATAAAATGCTGTTATATGTTATGTTTCCAAGTTATTCACTTAGCCAGCTTTGAATGAAATCACTGCATGAAACATTTCAGTAGTAATCTTCCATTTTCTGGCAAATTTTGTGTTCATTTGCCTTCTAGCTAAGATATTTACAAATGAGAAGTGAAGAGTAAACTCATCTTTTCAAAAAGATCATAAGAGAGTTTTCATTTCCTGGTTTGAAGACATGGGTCTTAAGCAGCAGAAAAATCCTAGAAGAACTATAGCTTTACTCATACATCTCATTCGTCTCAGTGTGCAAAATTATCTCATTATAAGCTGTAGCAGCTTAATCAAACAGCCTTTGAAACACAGAAGCCTCTTGGCTCAAATGGAGTTAACATTTTTATTTTCTTTTTTTGCCACTGCTTTCATGATATTTCAATTTGCTTTTCCACAGAGTGCTCACTGATGATTATGAGCAATGAAGTTTTGGATCCAGTTATACCTGTGCTTCCAGCTGTTGTTACATAAACCAATTCTATCATAGTTACTTTCTTGTTAATGACCTGCTTCTTGAACTCATTAAAGATAGCTGTTCTTCGTGCACTCTTCTTCATCGGTAGTGTCACTGAAATAGCTGCCTTTATATTCTTATGTCCTGACCACAGAAATTGCCAATTGAATTATGCCTGTCCTGGGTGTTGAGCTGAAGAGGAAAAAACACATTTATCTTCTACAGCATGTAATGAATTGACTATCCATTTGTTTAGGCACACCATCTGACAGTAACTTCTGGTTTGGGAGTGTGTTTTTATGTTCACTGGCATGTCATTAATGATGAGCTTACTCTTGATCTGCAGATTTCTGGGAAAAAGTGTCCATGTCTAGCCAACTCTTGCTCTATTTGATAATTTCCAGTAAAAAAAGAGATATTTATAACACTACAACATCCACCAGGAGATTATTCAATTGAATATTTCTAATGTTTTTCAGGGATTTTACAAACTGAGGTTTAGAACTTCTCAGCGGATCTGCCTTCCTCCCATCATTTGAAGGTTATTTTTAGGTTACTTTGGACATTTTATATGAACTGTAATGGTGCTACACATTACCTTACTGCTCAAAGCAGCACTGTGTGACATTTAAAATTCAGGAACTTGTCTTTAACATTCTTAGCAAATCTAATGATACCAAGCACTATGAAAATATGTTTCTTTCTTCTCATTTTTATTCTCCCCGAAGCTCTAGCTAGGTTACTCATGTGGCTATATCTTTAATCTCTTTAACTCTCGGAGTTTGTCCCTCACCAACCTTCTCTGTCATTTGTCCACAGCACCTGATCTTTTCTGCATCCTGCTTTCTGCGCCCACAGCTGGAGGAAAGGGCTACTTTTACTCTCAGCCTTCTGCATGGAGCATGCTGTTTCTAAAGGACAGAGACAGAACCAGGCTGGCGCAGGAATATGGCAAATACGAATCCACAGTAGGCTATGGCAAAAAGGACAATGTGATGACACATTTTGTTGATCAAAGGGACCCATATGTGTGTTAGGCAGCTCTCTTCCCTTACAACATCATCACTTTTGTCTAGCGGTTGATCATGGCAACTCCCATATCACCAGTGCTCCATCACTTTGTATCACATGATCAAAGATGTAAAAACCAGACAGAGGTAGGAAGATTATCAGCATTCACCAAGCCCTTCAAACTGAAATGCGGTGTGCTACTTTCCCGACATGCCTTCATTAATCTCCTATTCCTCATGAAGCAGAAGGGTGAGACAACAGAGGAATAGGCTAGTGACCATTTTACATGATAGGGTGACTATTGGTATATCCCATTTTAGTTTTTGGACATGCTCATTTGCAGTGCATAAGTAGACAGGAGCTGTCAATACTTTAACATCTGATGAAGCAACTGGAATGAGCTCTGCTGACTGGAAAACCATAATTGGGTAGCTGAAGGCATTTCTTCTTTGCAGGCAACAATGACAGGAGCATTTTATGTGATCTCTCCTCTCTTTGCTTCCTTCAAAGCAAATAAGATGGTTGAAAGAAATATGTGTTTGTGACAGATTATAGCAATGTGACTAAAGATTGTAATCAGTTTGTATATTCACTGGCACATTAATTGCAATTGGGTGGAACTAGTGGTAATGATGAGGTTTGTTGTGGACACTTGATAAAACATTTCAAAATAATAAAGAGAAGAAAGATAATAATGGTTAATATTTACTTAGTGTTTTCATTGTACAGAAAGTATCACTTACTACTACTTTTTTTTTCCTTTTTTTTCATTTGAAAGCAGATTGTCAATAACAAAGCTGGAATCAGTCCAAACCAGATCATACACACGGTTAAAAGGCTATATAATAAAAGGCAGAGATAAGACCTTTCATCACAGATATGCAATGGAAAGTCCTAAGGAAAAATGAAAAAAGAATTTGATGTCTCTTCTGACCACCTTAATCTCCGTGTGGAGATTGTGCTTGTTTGACCTAATCTAACGGGGTTTAGCTCACTTTGTTGTTGCTGGAACATATTACTTCGAATGCTAATATGGGTACATATGCTTTATTGATACAACCTGCGTCACTGACAAGAATGCCCACCTCTCTCATCCCGCAGATTGTTATTCTATTCCTTATTCCTTCTAGGTAGACTTACTGTTTTGTGTCATATTACTGTACACCCACACTTCACAAATAATACAGCAAAAACAATCAAAGAGTAGATGGAAATATCAGTAATAAGCCAATGAACAATTTGATATGCAGAGTGCTCCAGCCTTTCCACCACTTACAGACAGACAATATTGGAGATATAATATAACTTAAGATATAGTTATTCAGTTCAACATAGGAAGCAGAAAAGAACACATTAGGGTTTGCCTAGATAGCTCGCCCATACTATTCTCAAGGAGACAAGTTTTTCTAAGCATTTCAGTGGAAGTTTTCAAATTTTGCACCAGGTAAGTGAGCTCAATTCAATCAAAGGAGAAGCAAGCACAGAGAAATATAGGCATCTGTGGAATCTCAGAAATACTCCACTTTCATCTTTATTTCTTTTCTAAAGAGAAAACTCATTTCTGTAATGATCCTGCATATTCAGGCATCAAAAATAAGCTATGGAGAGGAAAGAGTGCTGGAGAAAGAGCAATGGTCAATGTTGGGTTTATATTACTTTTTGATTGTAGAATGGCACATTATGCATTACAATTCTGTTGCACCTTTGAAGCTACCAGAAATCTTAGAGTTTTTGGAAGTCTTTTTTGTGCTGAAGATGAAGATATTCCAGAAAATTTTGTCTTATACATTTCCCCATAATGGTCTTCAGGTTGGAAAGACTTTGCTCAAGTTATTGATTAGCTTCATAACACTAATGAGCATTAAAAAGATCAAATAGCTGCATTTATTATATTTAGTCAGGTTGTAAATATGTACATCCCAGGATGATGACAGGCAGTTTAGTAAATTAATGGTGATGATTGGTTTTAATTTTGCAGTGTTTACATTTTCTTCAGTTCATTGTAACACTGTACAGCACGATCCTCTGTGGAAAGTACTAAGCTTAGTACTACATTTCTTTATCCATTTTTAGTTGAAGATATTTAGTGAAACTACTACCAATAAAAAAACTCAGTAATATTCTTTACTACCCCAGTGATGACAAAAATTAATAATCTCAGACCCTCTGTATTCAGCCAGACACCGCAAGCAATGCAAATACAGTACAAAGTCTATCTTTACATTTATTTGCAAATGTGTATAGATATGCTTCATAAAAATTAATCCTCTATTTCATTATAAGTAAGGAATTATGTCTGTGGTCAAAAGGGTGGGGTACAGTTAATCTGATTTAGCACAGCATGTGAAAAATTAATTGAAAGTCAGAACTCCATAGTGTTTATTATAAAGTAATTTCACACCAGCTCAGGATTAGCATGGTAACAGGTGACAATAGGTCATTACTATGTTAATTGAAAGACAGCATGCTTTTGTAGAAAAAAAAAAGAAAAAGAAAGAAAGGAAAAAAAAAAGAAAAAAGAAAAGATAGTGAGAAAAGGAAATAAAAAGAAAAATATTAAAATTACATATTTTATCTAGGATTGAGTTGTGTTCTGTGGGCTTTCTGGTGCTAACCTTTCATTGTTCATCATGCCATTAAGCCTGGCATATGTCCATATGTGTCCATCCCCTACCCCACACAAGTAAAGCTGGCTGCCTCTCTTCTCACAGGAGCAGGCTACATCTCCAAAATAGTGTTCTGGCATTTTGAGCTTACTCACATTGCCTACTAGCTCAGGCATTTGGATGCAAAGGTGGAGCATGAGATAAGTGGAATTTTACCTTGCTTGTTCAAAGGCAGCATGGACACAGACACAGCCTCTGAGAGCCATGCGATTTTGCAGCACTTGCAGAGAAGAGAAGACTCCATTTCATTCCTCAGCAAGAGGATTAATAAAACAAACCCACTTTCAAACCACCAATGGAAAATAAATTTTCAGTCTGATAGCACACTGAAGCATGAAGGGGGGGTCAAACCTCATACCTTCACTTGAGCTGCTGTACCGTTATCCCAGCTCTGAATGGGACCAAGTGCCACAAAGCCCCGCTCTCATCCTGTTGAGAGGCATGACGGACACAGGAGTGGAAGAACACTGTTCTCTGAGCAAGCAATCCTCAGCTGCCTGCTTCAGTCCCATTTGGGAACCTAATTGGT
This sequence comes from Nothura maculosa, assembly GCA_032353885.1. NCBI lineage: Eukaryota > Metazoa > Chordata > Aves > Tinamiformes > Tinamidae > Nothura > Nothura maculosa. The sequence continues at coordinate 3,460,153 of JAUBOD010000314.1, read as the reverse complement.
CATTTTACTTGCCTAATAGCAAAAGGTGTTAAACCAGTTCTTTGGGCAGATCACTCTACAAGTCCTCCTGTCAGCAGAATATGAAGGGCGCAATATGTTCTTGCTGTGGGTAAGTAGGTGAAAGAAATTCTGTATTAACTGCAGTCCCACAAAAGGACCTTGACTAATGGCATGTTATAACTTAAACAAGGATTCTTTCTGAAGCCAGAATAATATGAATCTATAACGAAACTAGCTGCCTTCCTCAAGGTAAGTGGAAATTCAGAGGCACAGATGGGATCTGAAAATGGGAAGCTATGATTTTATTTCCTGGAAGAGCAATTTAACCTCTTCAGACACCCTCATGCAACCTGATGCATGAGCTGATGAGGAATGTGACCTTTCTGCTCACCCTTCTTCAGAAAAGTTTGAAATCCAGCCTGACACAATCTGCTGTAATATGTTAATTTCGATGCAGCACTGCCACAAATACTAAGTGTGATCCCTGAGACCTTTAAATCATGGAATAGAACCCTTCCAGACTTCACTCTCATCTCAAAATATCCTGATTAAGGTGCCTACTTTTTTTAATAAAGGTCAAAAGAAAGAAAAGCATAAATGTTCTTTGATTATTTACTACAAAGAGAAGAGCTTAGTTAGATGATGCTTTTGCATTCTGTGCACGGTGTAGTATGATATGGTCTACAGAGATAGAGAGCAAAAGAGAAATGCCAGTATAGAGCTGATCAAAACCTTTAATCTGCAAACCTGAATGGTCAGAGAGCTAAGGTAATAAATAAGCCAATAAAAATTTCCCTGCAAGTAGATGGACTAGGACCTGCTCACCACTCATTCAAAAAAGCAATATAATAGAAATCTTTGCACATCACTATCAGAGCCAGGAAGTAAAGACATTAACTGGGCCTCAGGTCTGACTATGGCTAGATGATAATTTTTCCTGATGATAATAGAGAGAGCAGTGAAGTAGAAAAGTAAAGGAACAGATTTTTTCTTTCCAAAGAAAGCATTTTAAAAAATACACTAGTGCTGAGACTTGACTCTATGGCCATGACAGGGTGCTCACTCAAGAGCAGCAGCCAATGATATTGTTGGCATTACATGCCACTTTATATTCCAAACCTGACCAAGATGGTAACTCTTTTATTCTTGGAGTTAATTCTTTCAGGTAGTAACTGTCAATCAGTTTTACAGAAGCAGATATGGTAACAGGGACACTATGTAACTTGCAACAGTAACACAGGCATCCCATGGAAGAACAAGCATCATCACTCATTAGCATCATTTGCTGTTCCGTGAGTATTTCTACAGTTTAGGATGACTTTAAATATTAATAACTGCTGCATTAGAAATAAAGTCTTTTTTCTTTTTTTCTTTTTTTTTTTTAATCCCATCTGCTTCCCAGTTGTAGGAATTTGACCAGCTAAAGAGGTATCAGCCCTTGAACAAGGGCAGCTGGTTTCTGATGAGGAAAGGTAAGAGGTTCAGCTTAGAGCACCTGGCCTTGCTGCAGATGAAGTGCAGCATGGGAGCAAGGCTCAGCAACAAATAATTTTAATAGCAAGGAAATTGGCAGCCTCCATGGCAGTACAACCATCCACTGCTGACTGTGGCAGACAGAGAAGCCCCTTTTCACCACAGGATGGTGTGCAGGATGAGGCTGGGACTGCACAGCCATGGCTGCAAGCTCCAACCCCATTAACTGCCCCTTCACAGTGTTGATGTGTCCTGCTCCATAGTCCCACTCCCCTCACTTCCCCTGCCCACAGTAACTCAAGCAGATGCCTACCCAGCCCCAGCCCTGTTACACACACAAGAATCTGATTATTGAGGAATGAGAAAATGAGGACACATTAGATGGGCTTGCAAGCAGTGAACCATAGATTAGTGGTGCTAAGTCAAAGTCTTCATTTTCCCCCTCATGCATTTGAGATATAGACCTCTGCTCTGATGATATTTTCCTTCCACAACCACTTTTAGTTCTCCACCTCATCTTCATGACCAGAATACACCTGGCTCTGTGGGCATATCTACTAAACTACTGTATGGGTCTTTCCCAGGGGTTTGCAGGAGAAGCTACCTGACCATCTGGGTATATAGGGAAGATTCTGTAGCATTATTAATATTAAAATAAATGACACTGAATTTTCTTTTGCCTTGTTACTTTACCTTGAAACCAGGACTTAACTTCTTATTTACACACCAATCTGGCAATGTTTGGCTGTGCTGAGAGACTTTGGCAAATGGAAGACAGCTTTAAGGACAACTGTAACTTAGAGTGGCGGGATTCTTCCCACAACCTGTGGGTCCTCTGCCATTTGGTTTGCTTTGATGAAGGCTACTTTTTGGCCGATGCACAGGAAATGCTTAATTTTTACAGACAAAATAGAGTTGATGGAATTTGAGGTGACATCTATACCACTGTTGTTTCAAAGTGCTGCTGATCCCATTGTCAGGTAAAGCACATTATAAATGTAATATCAAAACTATACATTTGTTCTCTTCTACCTTCCTTTGTTTACTCTTTTTTTTCTTGTGTTCTTTACCATTAGTACTTTTATTTTAAACTCCAGAGTCTTCAGAGTGAGGAGCATGTCTTCTCACCTTTATGTGCACCACAGGGATACACAGCCTGTGAAATGGTTTCCCCTTTCTCAACAAGTGATATGTTGACTTGGTTTCAGCTCATGGACTCACTTAAGAGTCTCTTCCAACATAGCAGTCTGCAGGACTGGAATCACACATCCTTCAGGATATGTGTGGTTTTTACAAACTGCGAATTTCTGAAAGGATGCCTCAGAAGGCATAAGGAAGCCCAAGACACTGTAGGGTTTACTTCACGAAAAAGGAGCATCCTCTCTTAGGATAATGAATTTTTTTGTGTGTAGCATTGGTGTACTGGGATTCATAAAGGTTATCAGACAGGCATTTATAAAAAAAAAAAGATCTTCCTGCTTTCCCTGGCATGCATTGGGAAGATGGGAGTGTTATCAGTCTGACATTTCTGTCAGGACTGGTATTTGAACCACTGGATGATTCTGACAAATGCCACTGCTGTCATCTGCTGCTCAGTTTTAATTATATCTGACTGAAGCTTTCGATGGCAGCCAGCAGAAAACTTAATTAATTGGTGTAAAGGCTGATCTTCAGAGTTTGAGGAATCCAAACAGCTTTGCAGCGTTTCTGTAAAGTAGCTGCCATTTTTAGTCTGACAGTGCAAGTCATAAGAATTAATGGTCCCACTTGTAGAAAGGAAAACAGAGAAAGGTTTACAGGAGTATACGTCAACAAAATACCCCATTGCTGCCCAGGAGGTGTCAAAGAGGTGACTCTGTGTCTAAGAAACTGCTGTGCTGGCTCACAGGTAAGCCTAAGACAAATAGTAACAGAATGAAGACAAAATATTGGACACTCACAGCAATATACAGCAAATGGAAGTCTGTTACCTTGAAAAGAATGTATACATTTATTTTTCAGTGGACTGCAAGCATTGCACTATTTGGATAGACTGAAAGGTATTTTTTACACACCAATGCACTGTTCAAACAAACTGCTTTGAAGAAGATTTTATTAACAATTTATACCACCTCTGTGTTTGTTTTCCAAGTTTTAATATGATTACCTTTCTATAGTATATCCTGGAAAAGAAATGTTATTAAGATACAATGTCAAAGCGCTAATAGGATGCAATGAGAAATTAGCATTGCATTCATGCTTGTCTGGAGTGGGAAGGGGGAGGGAAGGACACCCAAAGTGCATTGTTTTTTATCAGAATCTCCAGAGCTAAATGAGTGGGTTTGGGCATTCTATCCAACCACACTATTTGAGATGTGGGCTGGGAGAAGATGGATTTGGCCTGCTCTGCTATGTTGCATAGTCTGGAACCATGATAGTGGTAGCTGTAATCGTATCTATTAGGATATTGCAATATTTGGTGAGAAGAATGGGCCAGATTTCATACACAAATGTCTTAAGTACCCTGCCACTTCTAGAGCAGCTACAAGATTATCTGCTTTCATGAGCATCTTCTGCATCTCTTGCAAACTTTGCAACTGTAACTGGGATGGTGACCCATTACCCATCACAGATGCAGAATAGTCTCTGGAGACTGTCTAGTGCAAAAGCCCTGTTCAAGTAGGATCACCTAAAGTAGGTTACTCAGGACCATGTCCAATTGGTTTTGAATAACTTCAAGGATGAAGAATCCACAACCTTAATCATATTTGGCTCTTCACTGTCTTGCTCCAGCAGATCCGTATCTTTCTTATCCCAAGGGTTTCAGGACTGGACCCAGCACTCTAGCTGTGGCCTTATCAAGTGCAGAGAAGAGGGGAAGGATCACCTCCCTTGATCATCTGGCAATGCACTTCCTCATGTAGCTGGAGGGCTGTTGGGCACCTTTATTGCAAGGGCACATTGCCTTATAGTGTTAGATTTGAACTGAATCAAATTCAGTCATACCTTAGTTAACAAAGTTAACAAAGTCTGTCAAATGAAATAGACGCAGAATATCCTAAATAAATTAACAGCTTCCTCAGTGCAAATGTCAAAATGACTATAGTGTACTATCATGTTCTCTAGCATTTTGGCATCAACAGAAGAGTTTTCTCATCAGCAACTGACTGCAGTTACAATACAATACAATAGTTACCACAGTGGCATGGTAAGAAGTTAATGCAGCACCCTTGATTTTCTTTGTCATCCTCAATCATGTAGTTATGAGACTATGTGGAGGTAGAGCTTGTGTGTATGGGCTAGGAATCCACCAGGATCCAAGGTCCGAAGAGCTGTTATTTTAAAGATGAAATAAGTTTTCAAATAAATTATTTTTTTCAATAATATCATAAACTTATATTGCTTTGTTCATTTAGTTGAGATGTGAAGCAGTTAGGATCTGCATAATGATACAAAGATATACGTATATTGATATTTATCTATGTATATATCAATACATAGTGAAATTTAATCTCTCCACATCCATGTATTTTCTTCTTACTCTTCATGTCCCAGACTTCAGCAGTTCCTGGAGACATTTCTCTGTCTCTTTGTATGATTGTCTTAGATCAAATACATTTTGGTCAAATTCATAGAAAGTCTGATGTTTGTATTTTTGTTTCACAGCTGAACAGCTCTGAACCTAGCAATGTACGAAGGCTTCAAAATGATGTAGGAGCTGAAATGGCCATGCAGCCTAAGGGTCTTGCTGAAGCTTCCACTTTGTAAGCCAGAATGGTCTAGGTCAAAATGCAACTAGAGGATCCTCTTTCCTTCTAAACAAGCTTATGCAAATGGTTGTACTTTGTTTCTGCAATGGCCTTTCATACCTCTGCTTCCCAGCTCTATAATGGCAGCAGTGTCTGCACGAACATGTTATTTGGCTCAGCTCTCACTCTCCATCATCTAGTAGATACAGTAATTTCAGTTTTATAGGCCCATTATTTTGTGTTGAATGTTCATGGTTAATATATTAGCTAAAGAGATATGGCGAATAGCCTGATACCTTCAATGCAGAATACATAGTGTAGATGTTTTCTGCTTTGAAAAGTCCCACTAGTCTTTCCTTTGTGAGTCATTGTAAATTGCTTACTGGAGCCAAAATGTCACTTTTGCTTAATTCTTTCTAAATTTTACCCAGGAGATGCATGGCAGAGTTTGATCAAATTGCTTGGTATTCTCTATATAAAAAGAGACACATGAGTCTCTCAACATAAATACTGAGGAGCCCCTGAACAAAAAAAAAAAGAAAAAAAATGTAATTCCCAGTTACTTGCTGTCCAAGGCTGTTCGGAAAGACATTAATATACTTTAAAATTTTTATATCTATATCTATCTACATATATATATATATTTCCACTCAGCTAAAGCCATGTAGAAGTTAGATACCTGATCTGGGTTAGGTGGATGGGTTTTTTTTTTTGCTAAAAAGGGTAATGATCTCTATTTTGAAGGTGTGTCCTCTTTATTGTGGGGGTTAACATAAACTCTTCAACAAAGTAAGTTACTAATGGTAACATCCAGATATGATTATATTGCTTAAGTATGATTAAGAAATTAAAACAACTGATTTGGGTAAGAATTTTGCAGATATTTGTTTCTTTCCCAAATTTTTCCAAGGCTTCTGCTGAACATCTGCTTCTCTGCTTCTCTGTTAACAGCAGTGTAAAAACTGACATCCTTGTTCTTTTTCACAACAGTAAAAATTGCAGGGCATTCAGACTTGCACTGAAAACTGGGATGAAGTGAAATATGAGACATTCTGTAAATATAAACCCTTTAAAATAAAATTATACAAATGACATAAAAGTATAAAAATTGTTATGGACATGAATTATTCACTAACTATTGCATGGTGTAAGTCACCAACTAATGTGTATTACGTGCCATTTAATAGTGGATGTATCTGAAGAAATATGGAAATTGGAATACTTTAATAACTTTCTATATGAAAGATGATGAGACTGCCTAAATGATTAAGAGGAAGATATGTTATAATGAACTAAAGCCACTCGAGTGTAAGGTAATTTTAATTCAAATCTCCATCTGCTTATGTATAATTAAGACTCATTTAACAAGTTAATGCCTAACAGAGAGAATTGATAAGTTTGGTATTAAAGAGCTTAAGAGAAGTAAATTAAACTGTCGACTTTGAGAAGCCTTCATTTGAATTCCCTGCACCTGAATCAAAACACAATCTTTCAGGGGCATTTCTTTACCCTGACCATGCAACAAAGTGCCAAACCTGAGAAAAAAAAAAAAAAAAAAAAAGGAGGGAACAAAACATGATATCCCTTTTATATTTTAATTTTTGATATCATGTCAGGACAGGAGTTTGGCAATATCTTTGCTGACATGCATATTTATGCTGTTCGACCTGCTTGTTGTGTAGTGTCTGTACACCATTATGAAGATATTTTGCATGTCATCAAAAATATTTATGCATTGCAGAAATTGCCAGTGGGGTTAAATAACCTATGAAAATAAGAGGGTTGCCTTTGATGTGCAAAAAAGTAATATTTTATCTGTGGTAAATTTCATGTGATGCTTAACTTTTCATTTCATTCTTTCATAACATATCTTTCCTGCAAGGTCCAGTAGTCAAAACAGTGACTTCAACCTTTTTATCTTTCATCATGCATTTTTAATACTCTCTCACTCTTTTTTTTTTCTTTTTTTTTGGTCTTCTGTTGAGATGAGAGTTTTCTATATTCGTTTCATACTCAAAATTCTCTGTGCTCTCAGATTTTTGTCACTGGAGCCAGGTATCAGCTTTGATTTGTTTCTAGCTCTCAGCAGTAAGTTATAATCTTCAGGAATGTATTGGAGGACAAATATCATCCTGTGTCCTATATTTATTGCAGTATATCTGTTTTTAATGAAGATCACACAAAGTATGTTAACTGTGAGGTATGACCTTCACTGTATCTCAATGGAGACCAACATACACAGAACATTGTTGCAATATTTGAAGCTTTTGTTTGTTCGTAATATTTGAAGGTTTGTTCCTAGGCCAGGATAGACTGTTAATTCTATCAGTCAGAAGAACATAAAAACTAGGGATGAATTATTTAAAATATATAAAAGGAAGAGTACAATCAATGCTTTACTTTGAATTGTGGGCAATGGAACTCCTTAAAATTCAACCAAGTAAAATGTTTCTTTTTGTACATATCTAAAGGCTAACATAACTCACAAACACTTTGTAGCAAGTCTTTTCATTACCAAGCATTGGTATTAATATGAATATGCATGTCACTGTGCATCTCACACACAAGTGAACATACTTTTTAAAAGGTCTTCCTTTCCTCTAAGGCTTAAGAATGCACTCTGCTCAGAGAGGTCATCACAGCCATTCAGCAGAATGAGCTTCAGGCAGTGTGGAAAACGTATTGGACCAAATCATGTAAATCTTACTAAGGATGGAAACACAGAATTACAGTGAGGCAAGTGTGTCATCTCCTGCACCACACTGCCACTCCTGCCTTTTGGGATCCCTGAGGGAACTGTTTTGTGTGTCTCTGCATATTCACTGCAGAAAGAAGCTTTCAATGAGGAATATCACATTATTACAAATGTGGTAATTGGTTTGGACTTTATTCTCTGCTCTGTCCATCCTCAAAGTGTAGTCAGTGTGAAAAGCAGCACATAAATCTGGATGCAACTAACTCAACTGTCATTTTACTTTACAGTTCATATCCCAAGTTTGCATCATGCCTGTAGCTCCTTTCCACAAACCT
>JAUBOD010000314.1:3425160-3451822 GCA_032353885.1 Nothura maculosa | reverse complement strand
ACTAACTCAACTGTCATTTTACTTTACAGTTCATATCCCAAGTTTGCATCATGCCTGTAGCTCCTTTCCACAAACCTTATAGTTATAGTTATAGTTATTATACTGAGGATGGTATATGAGACAGTCCCTTCCTTGGAGCTATTTATCGTGTTAGTAAAAATATCCCTTTTTGCATGTCAGTCTAATGTGGATCATTGGCCAAATTCTTCTTATTAAAGGAAGAATCTTCACCCATCTAACTATCTTTACAACAGTATAACTCCCTCCCTTTTTCTTTTTCTTCTCTCTTTTTCTTTTTCCTTGATGGTGTCAATATTTTGAGGTATCTGGAGGTATCTATATTTGGAGGAGGTATCTGCTCCCTCAGTCAGTAATGGCCCATGGTGCTCATCACATTATTTTATGGTTAGTGACATCTGTATGTGATACTGGTAGATACAGGTAGATACCTGTATCTGTATCTATCTCTATGCGATATAGGTATCCATCTAGAAAGTAGAATCAGGAGCTTAGCCTCAGAAATGCAGCACTAGGCACTAAATAAGAAAACAAACTAAATAAGGAGTATTTAAATGGAGAAATGTGCTCCAGAACAAAAGCACGTTAAAAGAAAATTGCTCACGATCCCTCAGTAATAATTTGGTCTCCTCCAGCAGACGTTTGCCAACCTTCCTTTCTTCTAGAGAGGCACAAGTCAAGGTTTGTAACAGCTGCTCTGTTCCCTTTTAGCCAGTCAAATTCCACTCCACCATTTTCTATGGGTTCCTCAAGGGCATTTAACACCCTGAAAAAACAGCATATCCATAAAAGGAGTATCAACAGGGCTCTTAGCACATGCATGTTCATGATTAGCGGTTTCAAGGGGAATATTCACACATAAAACAAAACTGGAGTAATTCCATACTTGAATCAGGAAGTTTTTAAACACAGAAGCCATGTAATAGATCAATGGTACTGTATTGCAATGTGCACAGAAAAATGTGTTTTGAAAATAAAACAGTAGGTTAAAAAGAAGAAAAATGCAACAATCATATTCCTAATGAACAGTGCTAATGTTGCTGTATCATCTCTTCCTTTCAGTCCCTTACAGGATACTACAGTGAGCATAGAGATTTCACTTCTCAGATAGTACTATCATCAGGCTTCTTTTTTTTTTTTTTTAGGACGATAAACATATATTAGTTAAGTTTAGTATATTAGTTTACCTAGTAAGTTAAGTTTATTGTCATGGATACAGAGAGAGGAAGATCCGGAGAGTCAACACATTTAGACTTTATCTACGGTGAGCAACGCTCCTAAAACATCTGACAGGACTGCTATTCAGTGAAACAAGGAAACCACAAGGCCAAAAGGCCACCTTGCTGGCTTCATAGGAAAAAATATCCCCCTACTGGCCTCAGCAGGGCTGGATTTACCAGGATTGGAAAAGAGTTGACAGGAACATTTACTAGTTCCCCAGCAGTGAAATGTATGGTAACACGCCTAGGCTGTTCTATTCTCCTGACTTTCGCTCTTTTGGACCAGAGCTGCAACAAACCCCCCTAAACAGGATCTGGTCTTGTTCCAGTTGAAAAGCAATTTCTAGTGTTATGCTCCTTCATGGGAAAAAAATAAAAAAAGAAACAGTTGTCTCACAACAGTTAAGTCTTTTTTTTAAAAAAAAATGATAACATGAAATAAGTTTTGTCTCTTCTTTTTAAATGTGCCCTAGTGTTAAATTGTTATTTTCATCGTTAAAAATTATGACATTTGGAGAAAAAATAAGTATATGCAGGAATAAACAACATGTGCGATGTCAGTCTTGAATTTCACGGATAAAGGATTGCTGGTACAAGGGCGACAATGTCCCAGCCTGCACAGACACCAGATGAGCATGGTGAGCAATAAAACACTTGTCTGCCATTTGGCCCCTCTGAATCACCACCCCAGGCATCCTTGCACCTTGTCATTGGGGTCGTGTGTTGTTTTCCACTCTAGCAGAAAGGATTGAGAAATATTATCAGGACAGAACGGAATGATTTTAGAGAATAAAAAAATGCCACTTAATAACCGTAGGTAAGGTCTAGCAGAAGAGAAAAGAAGGTCCTCATGGGCCAGCAGAAAAACATGTGATTAAGGGTTTGGGGGGACATGCTGAGCCCAGTGCACAGATCTGGGTGCTGGAAAGAGACAGACAGCTGCATCCGGGATGGACCTGGCTTAGACATCCCTCCACCTGGGACACCCTATGAGCTCAGGGCTCTACAGCCTAATCGTGGTCTTGCAATGTTTTGAGGTAATTTCTGCTTATTGTTAACCTAAATCCTTTCAGTTTTGCTGCTTTCCTACATAATTATCTAAAATGGCAATTTAACCCTTGTAATTTTATTGCTTTTCTCTCCCAGACTGAAATACTGCTGTGTCACCTTTCAGATGTCCCTTGCCTCTTACTTATTCTGACAGAAGATCTCCTCAAAGTTGGATGTATTTCCATTTACAGCCTCTTAATTTATCAATCTGTCAATCATATCTGTAAATATTGCTTGTTTCTGTAGTTATCCTCTACTACTAAAAAAATGGCATCAAGTTTGGTCATTTTAACAAGTAAACATAGAGTCTCCGAAAGAAAAATCTGCACCTTTCTAGCAGATTTTAATCACTCAAAAACAACCTACTAGGTCTAGTAGGGGAACAATCTCAAGAAACTTCCTCTTGTTAAACATGAAGCAAGACTATACCACCCTGTGATCTCTTCTGGCCTTGGAGTCTATGCTTTTCCAACTTAAAAAAAAAAGGTAAAAGGAAGTATTCTTCAGTGAATATGGATAGCTGTATGTTATTCTTCAGAGATTTTTGAATGTCCTTACCTTGAGTCCAATATGGAGAATTTTCTGATTATCAAACTGTAATTTGTCAGTCCCTGAGAACTCGGAGTAGTGTTCCTGCAGTATTTACATGCCTAGAGATACAGAGAGTACTGCCAATGCCTTGTGGTGCCAAAAGTGATTTGAAAACAAATGACTGATTTCCAGGAGAATCAGATACATTGGAAACGGCATAGTGCGCCTTTGCGCATCCTTAAGCACATCTTTTACAGCCTCAGGCTAATGGACTTCAGCACTTAATCCTGCTATCAAAAGAACTTCAGTCAGGTGGGAACCAGGGAGTCTCATGAACATAAGAAATGAAAATGGGCTATGGGGAAAAGACACGAACTCGTCTGGCAGCCCAGCCGCAGTCATTTCAGTGCGTCACAGCAAGCTGGGCTGCAAGCAGCATCAGTTCAGAAGATGCCTCAGTGCCTCTGTATCAGGGAGACACAAGGACTCTGTTAGGCATCTTGATTGCCAGTTGCCTTGTTAACTAGCCCCAGAGAGGTCCCAGTGGGGCACTGAAAGATTCTGATGCACCTCAACAACAAAATTAAATGTCTTTCATTCTCTATTTTTTTCTTAATTCTTTTTTTAATGAAAATAAATATCCACTGCTAGTTTTTATTGCATCAGAGTTTGCTCAAAGTTAGCCATGTGCTCCACTTTGTTTTTTTATTGCAAGCTCATCTGGAGGAGAGGCACACAGTAGCTCTTTGACAGCTACTATATCAGCTGATCATTCAATCAACTAATAGCACCTACTGTCACCTAATAGCAGGGGAGAAAATTCATAAAGTTCCTAATTCATTAGAACTATTCACTAGAATTTTGTACTATGTTTTTGAAATTGCTGTCTGCAACACAAATCAGATATGGTGAAATAACTCATTCTTTAAAGGCAAATGTTTAATTAAAATCAAAGGACTCGACTTTCTTTTTTTCTTAAAGATAAGCAATAATTTATTTCTCTTTCATCTTCACAATTATCACATATTACCTAGCTACATGACCAATGCCACTACATAACACAGGAGAATTGCCCATCTACACCTTACTTGGACAAATACAACTGCAATTTACAGGTTAAATGTACTATACAATGTGTTGTTGGAAAAAGGTCATTCTTATCTATATGATGGAATGTGGCATATGATTTATTGACAGATGCAATCTAAGATGTAAGACTTTAACAACTTATTACGCCAAGGATACAGTATAAAGCATTTTGTTTTGGTATTGTATTGTTACTAAAGTAGAAAAAAGAAAGCTAGAGAAATAAATCCAGATTTTGACTTACAGGATATGTACTAGATTAAGAAAGTAATTGGCTTCTCCATTTTTTTTTTGTTTGTTTTTCTTTTTCTTTTTTTTTTATACAAATGAGTAATATGAATATATTGCAGGATAAAGAAAGACCGCCAGATAAAGAAGGTACCATTATATGAAAAACAAATGAAAAATTACTTGCTTACAAAACAGGCCAAACTATAAACAGTCACAAAATATATAAAAATGCCACATTGAACGAGGCAATCGTATTCTACCTAAACTGGTAGTACACTCTCTGAAAGAAGTTGTGTTCATACAGTAGTAACTGATAGAAAGGCATTGTGCACTCTTGTGCCATCTGGAGATTTAGCACCATGTGTCATCAGTTCTTGTATTGTCATCCAGTTGTCCAAGATTTTCTTGTTTCTCCTCTTCATCATCTTTTTGTGACTCAGTTCAATAATGTTAATTTCCTTTTTGCCCTCACTGCCACTCTGTGGACTTTCCTTAAGACATTCCAGCCTGCTCCGCATCATGAACTCCCGCCGCCTCCTCTGCTCCTTAGCTCTCACCAAGTGTTGCTTCCTCTCTTCTTTGCTCCAGTAACGACCCATCTTCATTTCACTCATCGTGTCATCATCCGTCGTCATCCCACTGCGCTCTTCTTTTATTTTTAAGGCACGTTCCTTCAGGATTCTGTCTCGAACTGGTCTCTTTGTGATATACCTTGTCCCGTCGCTCCTTATTTTCACTTTCCATTCCATCTTGGGCTCTGCACACTTCTGCGAGTCTTTGCACATGCTCACCAGGCTGAGCTGGCTTTGGGCATACTCCACAGCAGATTTCTGCTGGATCAGCTGCATGTAACTTTGATAATGCTTTGCATGAGCTGGTATATTCCCATACCTGTAAGAAGAGCTGTGATATGGAGACAGGTAGGGAATGTGCTCAGTGCTCTGCTTTTCTTGGTCTGCGAATTTTCCACTCTCTGAAGCCAGCACTGTATCCTCAGCAGCACTGTTTTGCTCAGTGACTTTGGTTTTGGATGAGGTTGCCTCTCTGCTGCTTTGTCCTGAGGACAACTGATTAGCTGTGATGGTGCTCCTCAGGTTTTTCCTGTTGGTGATGCTGATCATCCTCTGGAGGGAGTTATCTGGGGAGCGCTCTACGGTCAATGGAGTGCTCCTGCAGCTTTCAGCTGTGTTGTATGCACTGGAGCTGTCCTTGTCAGACTTCTCAGGGTGCTCCATGATGTCATCCAGTTTGCCTCTTTGCACATCGACACTGGTGTTATAGTTCCTGAACCCTTCGTCATGTAAAGCCCAAATGTCTCCGTATTGATCCCTCACCTTTTGAAGCCGGTGAGCTTGCATGATACTCTGACATTCCAGTTCAATATTCCTCAGTTCCTCATTGAGTAGCTGCAGCTCATGCTCCACCCCATCTTGCTCTGCTCTGTTGCACTCGATTGTGCTGCTTGAGTAATACAGATCATACTCCCCGTGGTTTCGAATCTTGCACTTCAGTTCCAAGAGCTGCCGAAACCTTTCACACTCCTCATCGGGGTTTCCTATGAAATCAGACTCAATGTATTCTCCAGATACAAAGCTTTCATTGCACTGGAGTTCAACACTTCCTAATGTGTCTTGGCTCTGACCCAGCTCCCGTTTGCTCTGCAGGGTAGCACTGTTCTGCTCCTCCGGTGCATTTTCTTGCTCTGAACTCTCGTCATTACGCAGACTTTCATCTGTAGGTCCCACCCCACTGTCCTTCTCGTGGTTGTTGGATGATGAGGTTGCTGTGTCTGTAGTGCCTTCTTCTTCTTCATGCTTCTTTGGCTAAAATAATGAGCAAACCAAAAGGATTATCAAATGCAAACCCATATTACATGAGAATATTTTCCAGCTCTGTTTTGCTTAAACAGCTGGGATCTGATTTAAGCTGAATTATAACAGAACACTAAATAGTAGTCCTAAAGCTCACAGTTTTTAAACATTTCTGACAGTCATGCTGTGGTGGCCATACTGACTGAAATAGATGAAGTGCAGCACTAGTGACATATCTTCTAAAGTCCAGAATGAAATATTCCCCTCTCTAGCTAAGCCATCTCTTTGCAGTGTTTAAAGATAATGATCTCCAGATGGTGCACTGTTTTTGACTCTGGATCATGGCCAGGGACTGGTGAAGCTGAAATCTTCTAAAACTTGGGAAAAAGCTTCAAAAATAAAATGACTAGAGTCATTAAAAATAATTAAATAAATAAATAAATAAAGTAGAGCAAGTAGACAGTCAGACCATGACTCTAGTGCAATCTTAAAGAATGCAAAAATACTATTTTCATCACCAAGGCATTTTCATTTTAACCAATAAACTCCTTGTGTGCTACATGAAGACTGGTATGGTTAAAGTCTGAAGAGCCCTTTCCACTATACTTTCCGTGCTCTTTTCTTCCACATCTTGCCTTCAATGATTTTTTGCTTGAAGATTGTTCTTTCAGAATTCTAATATCTTTCTCAGTAGACCTCTGTATTGCATCCTTGAGGATCATTTTTGTTCCCTAGCTAGAGTTTATATTCCTTAGAAATAAAAACAGCCTTTTACCATTAAGCATAGAACAACATTGAGTGCTTGCCATTGGCAAAATGTCAAGCTTTGAGGCTGTTATTTTTTGTAATTCACTCTACACTCATTGTACCTAATCTATTTATATTCTTTTAATTCAAAATACTTCTCTAAAGAGTGCATGCTCTTTCTTTTTCAAATCGCACATGCAAAAGCATTCCTTCCTCTTCACCTTATGGAGTAATTACCCAGACTGCAATTTATATAGCCTGTTCCCCAAATATCTAAGTGTACATAGCACCAACTAAAAGCTTTTTCTCTTTTAGGAGGTATAATTACAAAATTATGTGTAATGGAAGTAATAATCAAGGGAGGAAAAAGGTACAGTGCATCCAATGAAAAGTAACAAACTCAAAGAGGTCACTGTCATAATAAATTATTTTTTTCCTTCTTTGATAGACAGTAAAACAAGATGAAAATATGTCTCCTATCTCCTCAGTTCTCTCTTCTTCAACTTGGACTCTATGATAACACACACTTCAACTGCTTTTCTCTGCTTAGCTGTTATGGAAAAAATAATGGCCTAGTCTTAAAAAAAAGATAACCTGGAAATGCAAAGCAATAGTGGAATAAAATAAATTTTGAATGAAATACAACACCAGAAAAATTCATTGTGTGTGACAGACTAGTTAAAAATCTCTGAAAGGTTGTTTTAGCAATTTCTCAATCTCAGGCAAGACAGGTAAAGAAAAGTTCTCTTTACAATAATAGTGTACATTTGATATCCATCCTATGCACATACAACATATGATGATAAAATATACAATAAACCTATAATTCTCATGCAGCATATAATTCTCTTGGCAGCAACATCTCTACTCTGTCAACTACAATCCCTCACTCTGCTCAAATGGAGGAGAAATTTAAACATCAAGAGAAACAGACAGGGGATACTTTTTATTCAAGAGCTTGTGTAAACATTCATTGTATATCGATGTTGTAGGATCAAATTTCTTTGGAAACTGTATTTTAATTCCGTAATGGAAAAAGATAAACTTTCATGAAAAATCTGCTGGTTTCTAAAATCTATAGGTATGCTTTATTCTCTACCAGATATCTTCTCAGATATGTCATTTATCCATTTAAAAACACAGATATCTTGGCTTAATCAAAAAAGAATATAGAGTTCTATATTGGTAGAACCAATTATATTGATAGTACCAATAGAACTCTGAATAACTTAAGCCAATATGGAGTTTCCCTACACTTATCATTTACTTCTTTCTTTACTCAGCTAACAAATTATTGTGAAAGAGCATAAATCAATTGGAAGATTTTTTAAGGCTTTTGTCTGAAGTAGATGCAGGTACATTTTAAAGAGTAGCTGGAAGAGTGGTGGGAATGCAATGTCTTCTCACACTACTTGCTTTTCGCAAGAGTTCCAATTTTTTTATTTTGCAGAGAGACAGAACTAAATGTCTGTAAAATTCATCATGAAATTCAAAAGCACCCAGAAAGCAGTCTAGTGGCCAGGACATTCACTGGGAATCCTGGAGATTCAATTTCATATCTGAAGTGAGTGTCACTGTGTTAGCAATTTTGATATCTTCCTTCATAGCTGCTCCTGTTTATATTGATCTCCTCTGCCTCTAAACCTCTCAGCAGAAAACAGACTGCAGTCTGGGTGAGCCAAGTGAGTGCACCGGCCACTACACTGTGCAGCTCATTTCTCCCTGCTTCAGAAAATACAACTTACACTTGGGAGCACAGCTCCATCAGACTGGGAGAGCCCTTCTGCGGAATAGCCACTGACATGGGCACCCTTCCCAAACGCAGGGCTCCATCTACACTAGCAGATGAGGACTCTCATCTATTCACATCTTCAGGTGTTGAGAGAGACTTCACAGTCTGCTATCAACACTTTCAGAATCTGTGGTTCTCGTTTTACACATCAGTTTTATCAACAGTTTAAATTTTGCTCCTTCAAATTTCATTTGCTCTGGACTACATTAACAGAATATGTTGTCATCTGTTCCAGTTAGATAAAGCATAAATAATATACCCAGCATGCGCATAAAACAACGTACAAAAAAAGAGCAAAACCCATTTTTCCTCTCTGCTAAAATCCAAAGGTTGGGATGGATTTAATCAAATATAAACACCTGGCATATGGGCACCTAGGTGTCAGGGAGTCCTGACATTCAGATTCTGTGTATTCAGATTCTTCTAATCATAAATTAGACATTAACTTTTAATTAAACCCTTTACCAGGATATGAATGCAGGTAATTAATTCATTTATGAAGACTGAAAATAATATAGGCATTTATTGCAATTTATGTTTTGGAGATGTATTTAAAAAAATCCACTGTGACTGAAATAAGAAAAGCCCCTGGTTTTTCTCTTTAGCAAAGCTCCTAAATGTGTGCAGACTGGGAAATCTTTTCCAACATGAGATTATTTTAATCTTATTTTGAAAGCTAACAGACCTAATCAAGTTAAGTGCCTTTGAAGAACAGTCTCCAATGATCAATGCATAGCTATTGTCAATGTTATCTATTATCTCTTCCCAAACAAAGTGTTTGTTTTCAAACATACATTGTCAATCTCTTGCACAATTATTTCTCTTTGAAATACCAAAGGGCTCTGTAGGCCTCATCTTTGCAGTGAAAATGCAGATAATGAGAATGTGAAGCTGGCGGTGTGTACCATCAAGTAATAAATGAACCTCAAAAGATTCTGCATTTCAGCTCCACTAAGCATTAATGCCTATAAGAATGGCTAATCTTGCAGGAATTCAGGCACTGTCTCGTCTCATTTTACAACTTTTGATGTATATTGGGGCTCAAGACCTAAGCTGTCACTAAAGTTTGAAAACAGTCGGATTCAGTTGAGGAGTTTAGTAAATCTAAGCTCTCTGGTCAGTCTCTGACAATGCAAGTGAGACTGGCCACACTTACAGGAACTGCCAGTCCCCCAGCACTAGTAGGTATAATATTTGACAGGCAAAATACGAGATACTCAAGTCATGGGGGAAGATAGAGATTGATTTCACTGGTGCACTAAAGGGGAAAATGTTCTTTTGCAAATAGGGATGTTCTTTAAAAGGGAGTTTTCCCTCCAGATATTTTCTCTACATTGCAGCTATGAATATATGCAAATGGATTATTTTAACCAATTCTTTCATAACAGGTTTTGATATATTTCGTGAAACTGATAAGAATTTCTGTATGGCAAATGTTTGGTATTCTTCTGAAAGTTATCTGTGCTGCACAATTAGCAGAGATACTCTAATGAGAAAGAAATACAATAAGTTATAAGAAAGGGAAAACTACATCTTTCCTTTAGGTTTATTGAACTGCACTATATAGAAAAGATACAATTCTTGCATAAATTCTACAGTGGCTCCAAAACCATATGTACTATCTACTTAATTCTTTGCCATTTTTCTATTATAAACCCTACAGTTCTTAGTTCCTGTGACAGTTCACAGCAGAGATTAAAATGGCCTTCTATAAAACACACTCATATTTGGAAGGATATTCTGCTACAATGCGCATTCACTCCAACAGCCCAAGAAATTCATGATGACAGATGATCGCAAAGCCAGAGGACTGTGTTCTGGTTCTCAAAAATTATGTCTGGCACTGGGGTGAAATCTCTACTGTCAGCCAAGGAGCTTGAAGCTCTTGAGCTTGGATACTTTGCAGTAAGAGCATTTCATCACTCCAGTTGTATTGTGATTCACCTCAGGAAACTGCCAAGCTCTCCTAGCCTAACAAGGAGTAAAGAACATATAGTTTTCTGATTTGCTGAGTCACTCCAATGAGTTCAGAAAAGCAGAAGCTTCCACAAATTACAGATGTCCCATTACGCATCATGCTGCATTTGGCTGATTTGATTACTCAGCAAAAGCGCAAAGAAACGTCTGGCTATCCTTGAATTACTTCAAACAGTCCAACATCAGACACCTGCAGAGAGCAAGTAACCGTAATTTCTTCAAGCACAGCTCTCTCTACAGTAGCATAAAATCTCCATGGGGAAGGAAAAAAAAATCAGGCATTTTGTGGAACATCAAAATTCAAGAGCTAACACTATCTAAATCCCAAATTCAGCGAAAAACTAGTTTCACAATACCATAGGAATGGATGTTCACAGCTGTGAAGAGATTTCAGAGGCCTTGCACATTGCATGTAGGACTAAAAGGGGTTGTAGTTCAAGAACTTTACCCCAAAGTGGATATTTCTGTGAAAATATTATTGTGCAAACTTAAACACTTTGCAAAAAACAAGCATTCTCTCTGACAGAAAATACGCGGATGTTCAAGACAGCAATTTTGATTAAGAAATTTAAAAAGATATCACTTCTCAAGACAAAGTAAGAAACAGTGTGGTAGTTGACACATGTACCCTGCGAAAATGAGCTTTGGATCACTGCCTGCAAAAGGGGCTGGAACTGAAAGGCTGATATAAATTCTGTTGCAAGGTTCCCTTCAAATCGGACCAGGGGGCTATTCTACTTTGTACAAATACCATAACACTTGTAAGATGAAGGATTCGAAATCTGATCCAGCATATTCTAGATAAGCTATAGTTACATTCACTAGCTAAGCTATTCTGTCAGTATATCTGCCCCACTGAATATTTAATATAAGCAAAGTGAATAGCTTTAGCAAGAGATGTTACTTAGTTTATAGACCAGTGTTAGGGCATATGGTGAGGAGGGGGCACTGAATAGACTAGACAGGTATTAGGTCTGGAGCCTGGACAAGATCATGCAGAATTTGGATCCAGGTCTCCTAGGAGGCAAATAAGTTTCCCATTTTTGGAAGACAGCTCTCAGTCCCTCTTCATCTCTTCACTTCGAAGAAAAATACCTGTGGCCCTGCTTTGGAACTATTTGGATTGGAAGAAGCAAATTTAAGTTAACAAATTTATTTGAATGGGCATTGTTTCTATGCAGGTCCAGATATGCAGAAGCCTGTAGATTAAGCTGGATTTTATTTCCTTACCTTCACTAAGTGTGCAGGCTGACAGATCATCTGGTTCAGTTGTGAAAAAGGTCCCTTATATCTCCCACCCTAAAGTACAACTGAGGAGATCCATCCCTTGATGTCACTGTACAGCTGAGGAGGCACATGTGTCTTTCCCATAGTCATATCACTTTCAGCACATTTGCGCAGGTAAAACTTAGGACAATAGCAAACTGAAACTATCCTAAGAATATGGTTAGTTGTCTCCATTAACAAAACAGCTGACCAATTCTGTGCTGTCGGTGTAAGAAAAAGCCACTTGTACTATGTTCCTCCACCTGCATGCGTGTTTAACATCTTTAATACCTCTTCCCTCTTGTTTTAAAGTAGGATTACACACTCTCTGGTGCAAGGGCTGGCTATACCTCATGTACATACAACAAAAAGAGGCACCTGTCCCAGTTTGGAGCTCTAGATTCAACTCTGATATAACATATTGAAAATCAAGAATGACATAAAATATAAACCAAAAAGAGGTGATAAACATTAGAGCTTAGCAAAAATGAGAAATCTACACTTCTTATCTCGCAGCTTCCTAAGTTGTTTGTTAACATGACATACCTGATCTTAATATCTACTGTTCTTCTTCCCTTACCTACAGTGTACTGGCATTTACAACATTTTAGAGACAAAGCTCTATCAAAGCCTCCAACTCCATTACATATTGTACCATTTTATTCTCTATCAATAAAAAGGTATACCTAGTAAAATTTCAAATTATACATTTAGTAGTAGTCCTACCTGCTCCATCTCATTGGCTGTGTACTGCATCGCTTCATTATGCTGCTCTTCCAACATCTCTAAGTTTAACTCCTCTAAGAATTCATTCCTTTCATCATCCAGCCACCCTTCCTCCAGCTGCAAAGAATACATTAGTACATTATATTATGTTAGCAAGGACGCATGCTAAAACAGGGTAAACCCAAAAGGCAATGCTTGACTAGTTCTTTTTATCATAATGATTCTCTTCAGAATGCGAGGCTGCAGGAGTTCACTTCTCAAAAAGGAAAAAGAAAAAAAAAGGATAAAAAATGGAACTCTCATGCCTTTTATCCTTTCTTGAAACAGTATGACTGATTTTCTCTCATAATGAAGGAAACTGCACAGCACAGACATTATTTCCTTTCAAAAGGTATGAAAGGCAAAGCGCATAATCCTGAAGCTGTCATGTTCATTACCTCC
The DNA here is from genome assembly GCA_032353885.1 of Nothura maculosa. NCBI lineage: Eukaryota > Metazoa > Chordata > Aves > Tinamiformes > Tinamidae > Nothura > Nothura maculosa. The sequence goes on along the minus strand of JAUBOD010000314.1, from coordinate 3,438,926 downwards.
AAGAGCCCAGTGCTGAAAGGACTGAGGAGTTACTAATAGGGCCGTGAGACAATTGGGCTCTTTCCATTAACAACCCCTGCCCCAGTGTTGCGCCTGGGTGCCAGGATCTCAATAGAAGCCTTATGTTGTATTTCTATCACAGTTCTCTTATTGATCTGCCAGGTAAACAAACAAACAGAAAAGGGAGCTTGAACGAGGCAGTGACTTGCAGAGTGCCTGGAGGAAGTCTTATCTGCTTGTTTCTTCCTAAGGTTAATACAGTACTTAAACATTTAGTGAACATGGCATTAAAAAAGGACATATAGGGACACTAAGTTTTCCTAGCCCTACAACCTTCCCATCTTTCTAAACTGCTAAACAGGTGCACTTGGTCTCCAAGCCTGCTCTTCCCATTTTGCTCACTGAGCACACATGTGCACATGGCATTCATGCATTTTTACTGGTAATCACTTGCCAGATGGTGTGTTGAAAAGAATATGTTGGTCTGTGACACTCCTGGCTTTAACTGAGGGAGAAGATTGGAAAGAAACACTTTCTGTTTTGCCACTGGTGATTGCATCAGCAGAACTGCAGAATCACAGAAAGGTTGAGGTTGGAAGGGATCTCTAGAGATCATCTAGCCCAATCCCCCCGCTCCAGCAGGGACACCTAGAGTATGTGGCACAGGGTTTGGAAGATCTCCAGAGAAGGAGACTCTGCAGCCTCCCTGGGCAGCCTGTTCCAGGGATCTGTCACCCGCACAGGAAAGAAGTTCTTCCTCTGACAGAGATGAAATTTCCTGCATTTTAATTTATACTCATTACCCTTGTCCTATAACTAGCCACCACAGAGAAGAGTTTGGCCCCATCCTCCTTACATTCTCCCTTTATATATTTATCCATATTGATCAGATTCAATCTTCTCCAGCCTAAAGAGGCCCAGCTCGCTTAGTCTTTCCTCATACAAGAGATGCTCCAGTCCCTTAATCATCTTTGTTGCTCTAAAGAAGTGTGACAAAGTGATGGCGAAGGGTACTGTAAGTCCCTGCAATTCCAAAGTAAGAGTATGTGGGTCAACACAGCTCACAGATGCCAAAATGAAAAATTAAACCAAATCAGAAAGCAGTAGTTTGAAGCTACACAGTGATTGATGCTGTGTGGTACTTTTAACTGCATACTGGTAGGACATCACTCCGAATGTTTCTCTCTCAAACTCTGATGTGTTTTTGCCTGTGCCAATTAACTCTTTCCTCTTATAAAAAAAACAGAAACCTTCCACATTTTTCCTTGGTATCTTTCAAGTGTTTGGGATTGTGCTTAGTGCTTTTTTGGTTGGCATTTAATCTTTATACTTGTCCTTTAAACCATCTTCTGAAATACCTTTCAGAAGTCACTAGTTTTGTTTACTTGTCTTGTTCATTTTTTTCCACCAAGAAAGGATGAACACAGTTCTCTACCAGAAACTGCCCAGCTGAATATTCCACACTTGAGGAAATTGCAGGGCTTATCAAATGTGGAGCGTGGCCACTTGGGTAAATCTGCTCCAATACCTTAATGTGGTTATTTGTATTATGTTAAAGATTTTAGAATAAAAATACATGGCTTAGAACATATGTCCATAATATACATCATGTACTTACACCATTGTGAACACACATGCCTGTGCTGTTTGTTTATATATTAAACAGAAGGTTCTATGCACTGCCTGTGCTCTGCTTCAAAACTTAATTAAACATCAGTATTCACTGTGCAAATAAATGGTCAGAGGTGTCCCTCCCTGTCAGTGAATGAATGTGCTCAGCAGTCAATCTTCAAGATTGCAATACTGCCATTACCATTTTCTATCTGCAAATGAAAGCTTCCTTAATCCTATATTCTCCTTTACCAGTAGAGTCAAAGCAACAATAGGGAGCTGAAATCAACTGTCTGAAGACAGCCTGATTTCTGATATACTATTGCTTTTTATTTAAAGTTTTGCATGAATATGTTCTCAGAACATAAAAATTACACTATAACTAATAACAAAAAAACAACACCACCCAAACACCAAAACATGTTTATACAATGAAAGCAGTGCCCACACAGGAAGCTATACTGGTCGAGGTAAATAATTCCTATCTTATATCGATTTCTTTTTCATGCTGATCAATCTGAACAAACACAGAGGGTGACCTTTCCCTGGGCAAGAATTTTATAAGTGGGTGGTTCCCTACTGAACAATATAGTATTTAGTAAGAAACCTAAGAGTACTGTTGAACTGACTCCTTCAAAACTTGCTCTGATTTCATGAGGGCTTTTGCAATATAAACTGATACATAGCTTTTTCTTTTCTGTATTGTATCACCAGTTTTATGGAAACTGTTTATATTGCTGAAAAAAACCATAAAGGAAATGAGTGCTGAAACTGTGACTCTTGTATAACTTCTGGAATAAAGTAGAGATTCTAAATGTCACTGAAATTACTCTCACTCAGTTTAATCTATACAGAGTATGCAGCTACCAAGGCTGAGAAATATCAGATCAATAGCATGAGAGACAAATGGCAACATAACTAACTTCACTTGAACTGCTGGCAGATGGAGAGAACAGTGACAACATAATGTCTCTTTCGCTTTGCAATGCATTATAAACGGAATATAAAGGGAAGTACAAACAGTACTCTTATTTCACTGCTTCCAAGATACAACTTGTCATGTACAAGTAACTTTTTGCTTTTACAAACAAAATGTAACAAACCCTTTTGTTTTGAAAAAAATACATTCAAGCTTGCTGAATAACAAAATTCCTTCTATAAATTCTTAAATGAATAGCTTATGTGTACACTTAAAAGTGCATAAGATAAGAAAAGCCATCACCAAAACCCATCAGTTTGCTGTATACCAATATAAATGACAGAAGTAAGTACAGGAAATATATCCCTCCAAAAAGCAAGAATCATTGGATAAGTAACATGTACTTTTCAAATTCTGCTGCATACTTTGCTAATAATTACTGCTGTCAGCTGTATTTATATATCTGCTTAGTCTATCTGCTGCAAAAAGAATTGCTTAGCTTTGGGCTAAGAAACTCTAGTAAAATATCACATTATTTTCTTTGTTGGTGAGGAAATAGCAAAGCTCTGGAATTATCTTTTTCCTTCTTTTGCCAGAAACTTTAGCATTGCCAGCTCTCAGCTGTTCATTACTTATGGTGACAGTGAGTGTCCAGTATAATGTGGATCCTAGCTCAGTGCATCTCTTCAATCTAACCTGCATCTCTGGCCTCGCGACCAGCAACACAATTTTCTTGCATTCATCGCTGGAGAGCAATGCCACTGCCTCCTCCCGATTCTGGACATCTTGGCCATTTATCTAGAAAACAAATGAAAGTGGCACATTAGTTTCTATTTGCACAAAGCAACATACAATAAAGGGCAAATATCAGCTCATTTGTGGTGAATGTATGGACAATGAAGCTCACGCAACGGGCTCGTCTTCAGCCCCTCAGTGGTAAGTGCCTTCACTCAATTATGCGCTTACTGTAAGAGCCGTATCGATCGTTGAAGGATAGCGGACATCAGAGGAAGCAGTTATGTTCATAAATGTCCAACCTGCGCCCTGGTAACATACATCTAGCAACACAATTAACCAGCCTCTGACAGGTGACGTTCATCTTTCTCCGTTCAGAGTAATGGAAGTGTCACTCTGAGATAATAGTGCTGGTGGAAGCAAGACTGGTAATGCTACAGCTGAAATCAGTCATACTGTAGCTTGTAGAGAGCCAATTAGAGAGCTACAGTATTATCTCTCACCAGGCAATACTTACAGGCCACTGCTTATTGCTCTCCCATTTAATCATTTTATATTTGTGCGTCCAGCTTAGCACCCAGAACCACACAAAACGCATGCATCCCTCTTACAAGGGGATAACCAAAATAAAACCAGTTCAGTAGTAAGAATGTGCTTCCCTTGGTATCTTTCTGCAGTTTTGTCACCACATTTAAACAACTGTGTTCATGACTACATTGGAACAAATACATTTTGTACTGTCCAAAAATCCTACTCAAGGGAATTAAACTCCAAACACAAATGATATTATCCATATGTATTCAGTTTTGTCCAATTTTCAGCACAAGAACTGGGTTATTTTCACTCTAGCAGCAAAAAACACATGGTCTGTTTGAAAAGGGATGAGAGCAAAACTGGAAGACAGAAGAATCTGATCATTTGAAGGAAAACAATGCAGTATTTAGGTTTTCTGTAAGGATTCGTTTCCAAAGTAGCAGGAACTTCTTGTCTGAACAGTACAGAGAAGCTGTATTTTTTCGCTGTATTTTTTCACACATGCAGGTGCATAGCTGGACATCATGACTCAAAACCACAGTTTTCATTTAGATTAAAGAAAACACCAGTGTACCCTGACCATGCAACCGGCAATCAGGAAAACACTTGAGGCACTTCAAAGATTGCATGAAGGGATAATGGTGGTCTACAGGAGACCAGGCAACCATCTGATAATACACACTCACCCTTAGCTGAAATTAGGAGACACAGACCTGTGCCTACAGAGACACAGGGGCAGATCTCCAGCTCATGCTCAACACCATCAGTCTGAGTGACTGCTTGGGAGATGTGCATCCGCTGGGGTGGTGAGGCTACGTGAAACTAGTGACAAAGTGAGCAATTCCAGTCTCAAAAACCTGAGTAAGTCTGCTACACCCTCATGAGACAGACCCCAAAGCACCTCTCACCTAAAGCCACTTGCTGCCTACAGAAAATGTCCCCCACTCAAGGACTCTGCTTTCTTCAAACCTTCACAAAATCCCAACATAATGTCAGAGTCACCTTCCATTTTTCTGAATTATCTCATCAATAAGAGCAGATAGAGGGTCAATACATTTTCAGAGATGAAAGTAAACCCCACATAACTCTCTGGGTGTTAACTTTAATGATCAAACTCATAGCTATATATCAGTGCTGACATTAAAGTAATGCTCTAGTCTATAAAGAGTATCACAGAATTACCTGTGCTTTCTCTCACCCTTGGAGTCTTCACTCACAAGTGAAATGAATTTCATTAGAAACTCGAAAATGCTCGTCTGAACTGTACTTGGCTCTCGGTTTCACCCCAAAATTTTAGAAGAGGAAAGCATCCAAAAATTAATGTATTACATATTTCCTTACTTAAAAAAATGTATAAAATGTGTTTAAAAGCTAAAATTACCATTGCAGCCTGTTTGTTTTCCTTGGTGGGTGTCTCTGTTTATAATCATATCCCATAATGTGGCTGCATAACCCTAAGTCCCACTGAGGGTTTCCCCACCCTCTTGCAGTAGCAGTTTTGTGTGGGAACATATTCTGTACTGTGAATGTTTGCTACATTTTCAACCACACAGAATAAAACAGCAGCCCCTAAACTAGCCCTGACATTAAAATTTAATTTTTGAAATACCAGCCACTTTGGTAAGCCAGCTTGTAAATCCTATAGTGCTCAGGAGATTAACTAGATTCCCAAAACTGATAGTAAGGTAAAAAATCAAGCTACTGCTTTCAGCAAAGATGTTTCCTGTGGAAATGAAGGGACTGGAAGGAAGAATGATCTTGCAACATCCAGAAAGCCTGTGTGTCTAAATTAACGAAGAGCAATTGCGGAGCTGTTTACTGAAAAGCAACCTGTCACTGCCAGGAGCTACTTCTGGGGATTAAGTGAAAAAAAAGGTCAATATACAAGGGAAATCAACTGGAAAACAGGACTAAATTACAACAATATAGCAAGAAGTTTCCAAATTACTGGTTTTGGTAGTCACTTTGTGATTTTGTCTCCACGGCAAAATGTGCTATTCACCAGTTCAAAACTGAAATCTACCATCATTCTAGCTATTTTCCTCTCTTTACAGCTAAACAGCGCTCCTTCCTACCTCCAAACCTAACTGCTAGTCATCCTCGCTTGCTAGCACTGTGCCTTATTGTACAAACCTATCTTAAGTAGCTGCAGAGGCAACTTTTTATATTAATGGATCAATAGAAATCAAAGGAGAAGAAAGGAGCCAAAATGGTGAATTGGCACAGAACTCAGAAAAGAAAGATTTTAGTGGTAGAAAAAAAAGAAAATATTAATATAGATCTGATGAGCTCCCTTCACCATCTTCACTCAGGATCATTCTTTACTAACAGCACATCTTTTGTATGAAAAGTATATGTGTAGGCTTTACAACAACTTATACTATCAGTGAAATATCAGAAAATTTCTGACACCCACAGCTAAGTTTGCAGGGTCCTCATTTAGCATTTGGCACCGAGATGAACACAAGAAAAATGAGATTTGCTAATAAATGTGGCAAAGAAAGATGTAGAATATAGGAGCATGAGCCAGAACAAGTTTCTTTCTCATTTTTCAGTACATGCACTCTTGCTCCCAGCTATTGTGTTAAAAAACAGACAGACATGGATTTTCTCATCGATCACAGTAACAAAGAGAACTATCTTCCCTCAGTAACAATCCTTAGAGAAAACAGCTCTGCATGTTTGTCTGAAGAGAGAGAGTTTAAGAAAAAGTTTCTTGTCACATACTTGCAAAATGCGGTCTCCCTCACGGATCCGGCCATCTCTAGCAGCAATGCTGTTTGGATCAACCTGTATAGGACAGTATGCAATAACTGAATATGGAGAGATCTTTACTGCAAACGAGCACACCTTCAGATTTTGAAACAGTATCATTCCTTATTCTATACAGAGATAGTTTATAGCTTTCTTCACTGTCATATAAATTTAATGGTTCTCTAAATAATCACAGAAACTTGTTTTAGAGAAAAGTCTAATGACAGAGATGGTTAGGAACATGTGATTTTCCAATTAATATTTTTCTAAGTCACCAGCAGGCACTAGCCTTCAGTTGCAAGAGCACTAAGAATTAATGACAGAATTCCTCTGCTTTGGAAATTCACTATGGACTGGATTCCGAAGCATCTGATACCTCTATAAAAATGTGTCTATCTTTAGGAAAGAAGCAATTTTACTTTTCTCTCACCAAAACATTTACTACTAAATGATTGTCTCAGTTATCTACCTGTTATTTCCTCGGGAATTCTGTAGCTCCCAAGGAAATAGAAAAAAAAAAGTAGCAAGATTATATAGATCATTCACATATTATATAGATCATTCACAGATTCTGTATAATAGTTCTGTTCTGAGTCAGTTAATTTTGAGTTAGCTTAGCTTAAATAGATGCTTACGGTTCCATTAACAGTTTATCAAAGTCACTACAGCTCATCTCTGAGAAATGACCTACTGCTCGTAGGGCAATTCTATCTATCACCTTTCACTTCATGGTTATCTTAAATCATTTATTTTGCCTTATCATGTCATACGCTATTTTTTCAAACCAAGCATTTTAGCTTAGCATTTGGTTTGCAGGTTACATCCTCTACAGCTGTTAGATATTATTTTCTTCTTGGGCATTGTCATAGGAAAAAAATGATTCTCTAGTGCTTAATCAAGTATAAAAGACAATATAATTACATTCACTTAGAGAGGTTTGAGAGATATCTACTACGCAAGAAAAGCAGCAAATCTTGGATATAATTTTGTAGGATCTTAAAAGATTCCAATATTTTCTTTCTTTTCATGTGATGAGAAGATGGACATACATCCGTTGGAAGAGCTACTCTTGGGTAGTTTATATTCTTTATTCTTGATCTAATTTTTTAATCTAATCATAAATAATGATTAGCCATTGTTCTGATTAATGAGGTTGCAACAGTGGGGGAATGCAGCAGTGTGTGGAGCAGGTTTTCTCCTTAAAAATTCTGCCTCATCTCCCTCATAAGGACAAATTTATTTCACAATTCAGACCACGCTCAGACTCCTTTGTATTTCCCTAACTATGTTGTAGTTAAAAGCATTCAGATTAAACAAGCACACTAGTAATAATTACACTACTTGGGCAACATAATTTAAACTGATAAATTAAATGAATTGAAAGTGACATGAGCTGGCTGATGGCTGATGTCTCTGCAGCCCGGGCGCAGAGCACTTGTTCTTATTTTCCCTGTTGTGCTCCTCGTCTCCACCCCACACCCCTCCTATCATCCCGTATTTACCTCGCTGACATAGATCCCTGTGTCTTCCTCATCATCTGTTCTGTAACAGACCGTCAGCCCCAGCTTCTCTTGGCTGCCAATGCGGCACAGCTCCACCTCCTACAAGAAAACACACTGGCTCACATGATGGCTTTTAATGAGGCTGGAAAAAATTGTGGAATATCCAGCTGGTGACACTCTCTTGCCCAGCCACTGAGAAGTAGCAATCTTTCTTCAACACAGTAAAATTTTACTACTGTATCTCAAGCTGCATCTTGGAAATACAAAATGTTGGTTGCTACTGCCCTAGGCTCAAGAGACAGTATTTTGTGTGCATCTTTATGAAGAAAAAATACACTATGAATTAAGAAGAAAATACCAATATATTCCAGATTCAGGCTAGATAGAAACAGTTCTGCAAGACAAGCCTAATCTGAGAAATATGGATGTGCATTGATTTTGCTGTTTTATTTTGGTTTATTTTGTTTTGTTTTGCCTCTAGATAATAGAAGCTGACTTACAGTATATTACATAGTCATTTTAGTCCCATCAAACCAACTATTGATTTAGAGGATAGAAGATAGACTGGCTACACATCAATCAATCCATGACAAAAGTGCCAGTCTCTTCAAAGAGCAATCTAAGCCATAAAGCAAAAACATAGCCTTCCATTAATAGCATAATTCATTCTCCAATTCTGGCCCCATTTTAGGGCCATAGCTTCAGTGTAGAAGTTGTTAGGGAACAGAAAGATGCTTCAAGGAATCTCCTGTGGAGCTGAACAGCCGTGGCGTCCTCCTCAATTGTGAGATGATGCAGAAAACATATTTTTAGTGCCAGATGTCCCAGCAGTGGCATCTCCTGAAAAGTGCAAGTTTTAGGGCAGATGGCACAGTGATAACTACTACATACACCCATCTGAGTTAAGTGTCTTTAGGGTTTCACAGGGGAATCATTCACAAAAATGCAAAGCTGCACTTGGTTACAACACTGTAGAACAAATAATTGCAATAAATCCGCATGAATCCAATAACAGAGAGTTTTAGCTTGTTGGCAAATGTGAAACTTCAGCATTTAAAAGGAGTCTGCAAGTGACATTTGGAGCTTGACTGCTTCTGCATCTCATGGGCATGCAAGAATAGAAGAAGTTAGTCCTCCACAATTGATCTACAGGCAACAGTTCAGCAACTCATCATGCAGGACAGTTGCAAAAGACTTGTGTGTGCCACAGGTCCAGCCCTTTACCCTTGCTTTGGTTTCCAGACTATGATACAGAGCTTGTTTCTTTCTATCCCTCAGACAGGTCCTACAGATTAAGTCTGCAAAGGGCTATGGCATGCAGGACTCGCTACCAACACCAATGGAGTTGTGGGGACCAGCTGTCAAAACAATCCAATTTACTGAAAAAGCCTATATTTTACATACACAATTAAATCTCTGAACGCTGGACCCTCTTCATTTCAGTTCAACATATGTCATATAGTGCACTACTATGGCTGGTGACGCTGCTCCCTCATTAACATAGAGATCTACATGGGTTTAATTTACTTGCATAAACTGTAGAAACTTTACTCTGGACTTCTGACTTTCCACATTTTAATAAAACAGTAAGAAAGTGTAAAAAATACCATAAAATCTGTAATCCTAAAAATTACAGGAACTTTAAATAGCTAATTGTGTGGTAACGAGTGGAATTAGTTACTAGCAGACGTGTTAAATATCAGGTTTCAGAGAAGAAACACAGATCCATATTTTATTAAGAGAGAGAATTACAGTGACCTGATTGTGGCATTGGGAGCAAAGTATGTATGTGGAAGGGAGGCCTATTCAAAGCCCATAATAATTGATACCTCCAGAGGGAAAGAACACTTGACTAGAACTGTAATATTAGGAAGGAATTACAGTAACAAAATGGCTTCAATTACAGCAACAAGGTACACTTTTAAGGAATAGAGAAGCTTGCGGTCCCTTAGAGGCCTATAAAGAAGCCTAAATACACCATAAAGGACTGAGACTGGGACCTTTAAATCAAGGCAAATGAGGAGACATGCACAGGCTGAAATCCATTGACTTTCATTGTCCTGCCAGCAGAGCCTCGAATCTCCCCGTGCTGAAGCTGGACACAGACCCCAAGGATTGCTCTGAACATATTTTCTTCAGTCAGGAATGACCTTGAAGTTCTTGTGGATGATTTGTCTCAAAATGTTTGTTACTGTGAAGCTGTACGAATGTTTCAGGCTGTGAATGAACTGAATCCTCGTAGAGTGTGCTGCTTCTCTGAGCAGAAAAAAATGAACTATTTAGGGCATGAAAGAATGAAGCAAAATCAAAAAGATGCTCGAGGCCCCATCCTAGCAGTCTGAAAGGTTTGCCAAAACCCTTGTGTCTGGTGTATATCCAGAGACAAATAGCCACTGACTGCAGTGCACCCGGGCAGCCTGTGCATCCTGCAGTGGCCTGGCTTTCCTTTCTCTTGCTAACACAGCTGAGCTCCACACTCGGGAGTTTTGGGACTGCTACTCAGTTCCTAAGGACTGCACAGGTAGCAGGCGGGTGCCACTATGAGGCTGAGGACATATAGCTGGAGATATCTACAACTGAGACAGTGGTACTTGGCCTTAAAAGAGACTTGTCCAATAAATATTTCAAGTTTCTCAGCCTAGACACAACCAGCAACTCACTCATTTGTGGGGAGATGATGAACGATGTCTTTTGGTTTGTATGGAAGCCATTTGAGATATTTGTTTCTTATCTACCATGTCTCTGCACTACTTATGGCACCGTCTTTCACAACAAACATGATATTAATATTAAAAAAAGCCATGACTATCATAATATCTATGGAAAACTGAAAACCATTTTGCATGAACAAACTCTGTCTTTAGCTAATGGTTGATAAGCATATCTTAAACAACTTCAACAGAGCAAGAGTGACCTGAGAAACCAGAAAATCTGGTGCATCACAATAAGAAGTATTTGATATTGCATTCAGTAACAGATTTTTTTGTTGTTGTTCTCTTCCCTACTGGTCTTTAACAGAAGAAACAGTAAGTTTGGTAATAATGAATCTGTATGGATGTCATTCCCTTCTTTTAAACCCTCTTTGATAAATCCACTTATATATGCCTACAGTTTCTTTTTCTTATTTCAAGTTTTGGATTTTCTGCCTGTGCATGTGGGGACTTAAGTTATTGTCTTCAAAATTCAGCATTTTAAGAATATGTGAGAAACAATATTTGGGGATTCATGAAGTGCGCTGACAGACAGATGGTGAAAGGAGCGGGACTGAGGAGAGAGCTCAGGAGATGACAGCCTCCCCCTCTTCTGGGCACTCTGGGGCAGCCGCCTCTCAACATGAACAGTATTCTGCTGCCAAGTGACAGAAATCAATGCCAAATCATTAAATCTTTGACTTGCTTCTTTACTGTCTGTATACAGAGCAATAATTCACTGCATTACTACATTGAAGACAATATTTCAAAGTGTTTTGCAATACATGTTTTTTAAAAAAAAACGTATAGGGAAATTGATTTAAAGACCAGCCTGTCTTGAGAGATTAGGATGCAGATTTCCAAGGTAGCCCTCTTGTCCATGGAAAAGATTGCAAAGAGATGGAGGTTACACTCACAAAGGGCTGAAAACAAGTTATATTGTTTATCCTTTGAGGTGATAGAGTAGCCTCTGGTTCCTGGTTAGAGGCCATCATTCGCTTTAGGGATGGAAAACCAGTTTACAGGCTGTCAGCCTCAGGAGACACAAGATGAAACAAGGATCTGTCACCTCTTTGAAGAGGAAGGCTAGGTTAATGCTGTCATTTCTTTCAAATGGTGGGGAAGTAGTTTATAAGTGTCATCAACTGGGCTGCTGACTTTCTAGAACTGATAAAAAAGAGGTTAAGGGCTATTAAAGGGGATCTTGTAAGTTTTCCATCACTTGGCTTTAGTGGGCCTTTCTACTAAAAGCTATATTACAAAGAGTAAAGCTGCTAGTCTGCTAGAACCACATTTGTGGTCTGCTGGACCACAAATTCTCCAATAACTGTCCTTGAAGAGTTTTTTAAGGGCAGAAAAAACTCTGAAAGCTACACACTATGCCCTCATAAACTGGAAAACAGATTACCACCTAAAAAGGAAGTTGGTAAAGAAGGATCTTGCCTTACCCAGAAGATGCTGGTACAAGTTACTCATCTGAACATATTTTGTTGAGATAACTGTATGAAAAAAAGCTTATTTTCCTCCATTTTCCCTTGGCAAATAAGGCAAACAAAATGTACAGCCCAATAGGAGTTGGTTGCAATACTAAGCTCATGTCATTACTCCTGCAATACTAAGCTCATGTCATTCCTACCAGTCCATCAGCAACTCTCATTCACAGAACAGGAGCTGACCACAGTCTATAGAAGGGCTTCTAGTGCTCAAAATGCACAGGACACTGGGCAGTTTATATAAATCTCAGAGATTGCACATGCCAGCATGTAAATCTAACTGTTATTAATGGTAACAGCTATAAGGGACAACTTCATTGAGCGAGAAAAGTTAGTTTATCTGATATCTACAGAAACTGAAAGCTGGAACAGAAATGAGGATAATGTTACTATTTTTGCTGAATTGGAACTCCTATGTTCACAGAGACAGAGACAGCAAAGACATCGATGCAACAGAAAGAAATGTAAGAAGGGAAAAACAAAACATAAAAAAAACACTGCCATAGCAACGACAGAGGAAGAACTTGTTGATCGAAGTAACTGGTTGGAAGATTGAGAAAATTTCTGATAAATCACTGGGTGCATCTTAGATGATTGGGAATATGTTTGAGATTCTTCCCTATATTGAAGAGAACTTTCTCTATATTCTCAAGTTCATGATCATTTTGAAAAACATTTAATAAAATATTGCCCTTAAAACATTTTTTTCACAAGTTTCCTGAAAATATTTTCTTTCTCTACGACAAATTAAAGCTTTAACTCATCAAAAAATTTCCAATCATTAGCATTTCCTGATGTAAGTTCAAAAATAACTAGAAAGCTAAATAGAGACTTTAATATTAACAAAATTGTACAATTTAATTAAAAGTCTTAGAAACATAAATTTGGAATCTATTCAGGTACTTCCTGTGGTCATATCATGTAGTATTTTGTGATCTGTTTTTCTCATCTGTAAAAAAAAGATAGTAGTGCCAACATCAGAAGGGTGGTATGACAAAGGAATAAATGACTACAGAGTGCTCGAAAGATACTGTCGAAATATTTTAAGTACCCTATGCCCTTATGGTATTCCCTTGCTGTCTTTACAGCAATTGTTGCACACGAGTATAAGGACCAAGAAAGACTATCAAAATTGTAATAGCTATTGTGTTCTCTGCACCTGTACAGTATATCAGAGTAATGGGTCCCATGAACTCTGGTAACACCATTAGAGGAGGCAGTGTAGAATCAAATACAACATATTTGCTGAGAAACGGATGACATGCAATCATTTCTGTTAACATTTAAGTCCTCATTACAAAGAGAAAATAATCTCAAAGACTAGATATAGTAAGAATAAAATACCAGGTTAATTTTGTTCAGTGCTCCTCTTCCACACAAACGTGTTATTTTACCATGTATCATTTTATTTCAGGGTGTGTATTTTTACAACATGGCAATGTGGAAGATCCCAAACACATTGTGTTTATAACATTCAACTAGCTCAGCCCTTAGCATTGACCAGCATATACTTTAAAGTTCATCACTT
>JAUBOD010000314.1:3369393-3425060 GCA_032353885.1 Nothura maculosa | reverse complement strand
GCAAACACACAAGGGCTTGTGTGCAAATGATGCAGCTGAGTTATAATCTACCTTCGTTCCCAAAAGTATGAAAGGGTACAGGAAGGCTCAAATCTCTAAGATGGCTGACAAATTCCAATGTAAAATTCTCCAAAAATATAAGGATCTCTGAGGCAAGACAAGTCAGAGAGAGAGAGAGAAAGTGGAGGTCCCTTTGTATTCAGCTATTTTTTCTATATCATGCAATGAGTATTAGATCAAAGTGGGATTATAAAGTGTTACCAGTTGCTACTATTTAAACACCAGGAAAATATACAGAAAAGACACACAAAAAGTTATTTTCACAGTCATCTAGAATAAGATAGTTATCATCAGTCAGTGAATTACTGCCCATCAGTAAATTGCAGTAATGTGCATATGTGCTGAGACAACTCCAGGTGCGAAGTGAAACACGTTTTTTTTTTCTACTCCTTTACAGATTATCATCAGGCAGAGCTCCAAATGTTTTACCCAATTTATCTCACAGCTGGGATGACCTAGAGTTTGCAAATGCTAAAATACCAGGGTTCAGCATACAGATTTTATGATTATGTCCTTGTTTCTCTCCCTTTTTTCACAAGTACTTGCAAAGTGATGTCTTTCTACAGGTTAATTGTTTTCAGTTGTAAACTCAATTGCAATTTCAGAAGAAACTGAAGTTTACTGAATGCAATGAATAGGCTCAATATCTGGTGATTCAAGATGAAGGAATGTAACTGTTGCAATAATTTTTAAGGAAAAGAAAAAATAACAGTATAATAAAGCAAAATAAATAAAAAGAAGGTATTTTATCTTTGATTACCTACAGTAATATCTGAGAAGCTATTTAATATCCATCTACCTAATAGCATAATTGACAGAATGATTAAATGAATGAATGAAATGGAAAAAGGCCAGGAAGACAGTGCTTACAGATTACTGAAGAATTAACTGAGAAAGCACATTAAGGTCTTGCTTATTTTAATATACTGCTTATGCTTAGAAAAAAAATTAAGCCTTCACCCATCTGACTTAGCTGCCCTCTTCTGTAGCATCATATAAAAGTGTGGAGGGACTAGATGTGCTATACCATATTAAAATTAAGATTATTAATATAATAATTATAATAATAATTAGATTATTAATATAGCATATTAAAATTAAGATTCATTCTCTAGCATCTTTCAGAATCGGCACCTATATGGGTGAGATCAACTTCTAATTTATATGCACAGCTGAGTTCTGGCTGCTTTTCAAACTTTCAGTGCGGGTTACTGTAACAAGGTTGTCCTAACAAAGGCAGCTTAATTTTATCAGCTAGTAGTTTCAATAAACCATGGGAATCAAGAGGCCTCCTAATTTCGGTAAGTAACCCCATCTCTGTTGTTCCTACCTCGTCATCAGAAATGTTGTGAGCACTCAGGTCCTTGTTGGGAAGAGTGCCAAACACTGAGTATCCTGGCAGCTTCTCACTAGTCACAGGCTCATTCTTCTCATCCTTTCTCACATGATAAGCTGCATATACCTTATCTTGATTGCTAAATCACAGGTCATTTAGTTTTTTCATTTCTGTAATATTTCATCTCATAATCCCTCACATCATTAGCCAGTAATTCTGTTCATTCTGCTCAAAGCCAAAATAGGACAAAGGGAATCAGAACCTAGCCCTTCACTCTTCTTACAGGGACAGGTGAACAGGCTATCTAATGAAGCCTTAGGAGAGTGAAAAGCTAATGGTGTAGTTTCTGAAAGGAAGAATTAATCTCAGTCAGATGGGATGAAAATGGTATTACACGTTACACAAAAGCATATGTTGCAAATGAATGCGAGTGTAAAGCAGAGGAAAAGGTGACCTGGGTTTAAGGAAAAAAAATCAATAGCAGAGTAAACAGTGTTCATCTGTGTTCCTTTTACAAACTCACTTATTTTACTTCTGAATTTTCTTCATGCAGTAGGAGATGTGACCATCACGTACAAATGATCGGGGCACATATAAAAGGTAAGACTATCCATTCAAAACATTAGCTTGACATTTCAAACAAGTATCACATTTCACCTTTTCCAAAATACGTTTCCATTCTCTCTTTGCTGGGCAGAGCCTTTATTTATCAGCAATGTCTGTAACAATGGACAGAAGTAATCTGACAAGAATCAAAACAGAGATGTATAAATCTTAGCATAAATAGAAATCAGTTCAACCATCTATTTTGAATGTGATGCTTTTTTCTTTTTATGGACTATGTGTCCTTGTGCAGACGTGGGAAGTCTGTGGTGTCTTTAATGAACATTTAACAAAGTCTCTTCATTCTAAGGTGCATATGTTTTATGCAGGTTGAGGGTCTTAAGTATCTGACTGGTTACTTGTGTGCGTATGTGGAGGGGACTGACTGTGTGCAGGTTTATATACATGCATCTTTCATGCATGTGTATGTACATACCTAAGCAGTCCCAGACAAACACTTTGTAGAAGAATCTACCTACAGAAGTACAATAGTTCCTTGTAAAATAACCCACTAGCCAATTACCAAACAACTCACTGTAACAACATGACCCTTAGAAACATGTAGAGAGGGAATATATTGATGATGAGGAAGAATGAGTGTTAGATGACCCCAAAATTTCCGATAACAGAGCAGATAACACATACAGCTATTTCTGGAATCTGTATCTTAATGATATAAAACATAGAAAGCTAATTATTTATTCGAAATTGCAACAAGAGAAGTGGCAAAAGAGGAATTTTCAGTTTGATGGAAAAGCTTTTCTGTTATCAGCTAGATCAGTGAAACAAAAAAAAAAGCATCTCTAGCATCATCACGATGATAGCTAAGTTTTTAGGATGGGCTACAGTAAAGAAAGAGCTCAGAGGAGAGATTATATAGAGGAAACACCTATGGCTGCAGCTTTCTGAGTATACCAATAGAAAAAAGATTCCACTCTGGAATCCTTTGCTCCTCTAGAGAGAAGGAAAGTTATTCAGCAGAAAAACAAAGCTTTCATAGATACAAAAACTGCCATACAGACTTACATCCTCTTGCTAAAAGTATTCTATAGCAGATAGCTTAATGTCTATGTAGGATATGTAGCAAAAGTATTCAGTGTGAAGTGTTGTGCAATGAAACTACCCTCTATCTCACAGGTCACTGCAGGTTGTTCTATTGTATTATTTCCCTAAGGAATAGACTTATATTTAAATTTTTCTAGTGAATTTAATTTACAAACACTGGGCTCTTCCATTGAGGGAATAAAACGAAGAAAACTTCCACCAGAATGCCAGGGCTTTGAACGTAACATGGAGCATTACAGCATTTTAGTACTTCGTATTTCAGTCTTTGAGCCCATTCTGCTTAATTTCTAAAGAGAATTGGTCAAGTTCAATATTTCTCTTTTAAAGCTACTGACATTGACTCTTATTTACGAAAATAATGCAATGAAGTAGGTATTCTTCTTCCTAAGCCTCCCAGCATGCTCTTTTATGCAGATTTTACATAGACAGACACATCCACTATGTACTTGGAGGCTATTTGGATGAAAATAGAAAAGCTATGGAGCACGACAGAGCTAGCCTAGATGTAAACAAGCTGGAACTGCAGGCAGCTGCGCTGTTACAAATAAAATTGCATTCCCCACTGTCTTCTCACTTATCAATTTTGACAGAAGACTCTTCTGACTCCTCATAAACAGCATCGAAAAGGACAAATCACATTGGGTGTCAGATTTGCCAGAATGGATTTGGTTGGTAGCTTACCACAAAGAAACAGAGGGTTATCTCCATTCCACATGGTGGGGAATAACAAAGCTCTGTCCAACGGGTGGGGGCTCTACCTTATAGGATAAAGTCTCATTTAATCCTCATTTTCTACAGTCTGGTTTTGATTTGAGAATCTCTGGTGCAAGATTTGTTTACATCAAAGCAGAAAGGAAAAATATCAGCGTTTCTTAAATGTCTCATCCAAAAGCAAATACAATAGAATGAGAAGTACTTTAAAGTAAAACCACTTTCCTGCTGATGCCTGCTTTATAGCTACCTTTAGAGCCACACGCTGCTTTGTGTGTAGATGAATGCTCTGGGATAACAGGATATTGAAGAAAATGACACTAGTGTAAAAAAAAAAAAAAGTAGGAAAAAGAACTAGTACATTGATATACAGACATCTGTTAATAAAGCATCACCTTGCAATTTTGGCAGAACTTGGCTGTGCAGTTTATGAATCATTTGATAACAAATAAGTGTCATCATTGGATACGGGACTTCACGCTTTACCTGCAGCTCTGCAGGGTCAATCTTTGGTACATGCTCTATTCTAATATGGGAAAATCAAGCAGCACAGTAACTTAAGGAACAGCAGATCTGCCACAACAGATTCAGGACAGCCTTTTGTCTGGTATCTGTAATAGACTGATGTCCATGAGCAGAAGGAGGAACCTACCCAACCATCAAGTGAGATGCCTGATGGCTGAGGGACGGGGGCAAAGTAGAGTTGCTGATTAGATGAGGGAATAAGCTGGGCTTGATGAACTACAGAGCTGAAGCACGAATGTGAGAACTTCTTAATGAAAACTTTGATCACTGCAGTATGCACAAATTTAGTGTTGCAGTAGGAGGAAGGTTCTAAGCATACGCGGATGAGATAAACACAACTTCTACTTCTGTGGGCCTTGCAGGCTTCGTCCTTTCCAACATTCTTTTAAAGGATATTTTAAGCCTTGTGCTTAAAGACACATGGTGGACTTTACAAAGGGTGTCACAGAGAAAAAAAATCTTCACAGATTACAGACTTCCTGGATAAAACGGCTCAACAACTGTCTCTATATCCTCTAGTAGGTCACAAACATACACTCAAATATGAGTTTTACACCTCAGCTAACATGAATAATATAAAATTTTCAAATCTCTGCCAAATAGTAAAATCAAAAAATCAATCTTTATGGGAAGAATTCAAGAAGAAGTATCCTAATCTCTCTAATAAATATAATTTTTAAAATGCTATCCTAACCTCACTAATAAATATAATTTTTAAAATGATTGGGATGATCACACTTACTGCGAGTAAAATGTCCTCAGCACATTTATTATTTCAAACACCAAGATAGCTTATTTTAACATCTCCCTGCAAATGTTGTCTCTTTAGTAAATTTTTCATTCCATTATTTCCATGTCTGTAATGTATAAAAGCATTCGTATATGGTCTTATTTCAACCCATAACTCTTCTACCTACTCATTAACTCTTTGTTTCTGTTCTTTTCCCAAGATAAAATATCAATGCCAGCTTAATAGAAATATTTTATTATATAACTATGTTTTAATTGTAGATGTTTTCACCTGCTTGAGTCCCAACACTCCCTTTTGCTATATTCTCTGCTTCAGAAGACTTCTGAGCAGAGAGATTCATTATAAACCGCTTATATACAGCATTTCTCTGCAACCAGGTTTTGTCTTCACTTTTGGTCAATAAATATATGGAATTGAAAAGGTTTGATTTAAAGTATACTTAACACACTGAAAATATTCAGGTATGGGTGGCCTCCAAAGGTACCTTCTCACAGAAGTACTTCACAATTCTATGGCCTCTCGACTACACATCAGCTATATAATTAAGTGCCAATTCTTTATGACTGTCAGAGTAGGTGCTTTCTGCAGTTTCTGGACTTGGCTTAAATAGTGATATTTAAGAGCAACTTGGAAAATTTAGAGGTGACATTTGCAGAAAGACAACACATGAAATCAATGCTGAAATCTTTGCACTGACTTCTTTACATTTCTGTTTGCCATTCAGTGCATTGGAGATTGAAATCTGGAAGTGATACATGACTTGCAGAAGCTCTTGGCACTTGGAATATGGGCTCTGCGCTTCCAATTGACAGATATATCCCCCTACTTCCATGAATGGCTATTTTGATTCATGGATGGATCTTCTCAAGAGAAGATCCATGAAGTGTTTGGAATTTTCCTGTCTGTAATGTGCAAAAGCATTCATATCTGATTGATAACCTTCAAGGGTTAGAGAAAAGTCTTTTGAAAATAAGGATTATGATAAGATCAAAGACATCAAGCCCTGGGCAGATAACTCATTCTCTTTTGAGGCACACATATGCAATTGCTGTTTCTAAACCTGACTCTACTGATTTTATTAGAGCCCCATAACATCTCAGAGCTCCTGCTAAACTGCAGCAGGTGCCTTTCTTTCACCTGTGAACTTTAGATCAACTAAGTCCAGAGGTTTATGCAACTGCAGCACCATCAGCTCAAATCAACTGAGAATCAACTTTGCACAATAACCTTTCACTTTTTATGAACAGTTTCACTTATAGCTGGCAAAGTCATACTTTATTTTTGTTGTATTTCAAAAACACTACTGCCCAGCACTTCCTTCTGTGAACATCATAATTACTACTGCCTGCCTGCTCTGAAGTTTGTCAGAAGATTTATATGCCTCATCAGCACTTTCTAAACACCCGGGCAGCCAATCGAAATGGGGAGGCATAACAGCTGTGCCAACATCTGCTCCAGCAAACATTTATCTGGACAGCAGAACATGTAGCTGTAGTTCAAACTCCTAACCAGTCACAACTCCGCACATTCAGGCAGCCTTGATCTGCAAAAGCTATTTAGGAATATTAATTAAAAACAAATTGAAAACATAATTTTTCAATTTTAGACAGTTGTGTGAAAGATACTTCCATGTACTTCAGTTTATGCCTGTCAGACATAGCAAATGCAGATACAATGAAAAGGACAAAATTAAAGCTGAGCCTGTATGATCAGAAAATCTTAGAAAGAACTAAGCTAAAATCCCACCTCATCCACACTCTTCTTTACTCTGAGATCCAGATATATTAAAACACAAATAGATAAAAGATGCAAATTGCAATCACATACATGTATCTAGAAAATCAAACATGTGAAGTGATCAGCACTGATTTTTAAAGCACATTTTTATCTCCCTGGCACCAAAGAAAGGTCTATGAGCATCATATCCATGCTGAGTTTCAGCTGTTCAAACTTCTGTCACACATGGAAGTGTCCCCCGCCCCCAAACACATACTAACAGAGACGGAAGAAATCATGAGATGAAATACAAAGCAAGCTGATCATCTGCTTGCACAATACAGTTTCACCTGTACTCCTGCTCGCAAACCATGCCCTCCAGGAATGACTATAGCATTCTCTTTGAAGAGCTGCCTCATTAAATAAAAAAGCAAGCTTCCAGAGAAAAGACCTTCCCTGCTTTTTTTGATTTCTCTTCTGAAGACCCAGCATGCATAATACCGAAACCCAGTTTAAAGTCCATTTTCTTGTAAAAGGTACCCATCTCGATAGGGAGATTTGGTCTTTGCTCCTTCTGCTCTTGAAGTCCCCAATATACTAAGTTTTAAAACACTGACATTGTAACAATAAGCTGGTTTGCATGACTTTTAGGTTATTCTTAAAAGAGCAAGTAAAACTAGCTATTTTACCCCCTCTTACATGTACACAGCTCAATTGCATATCACTAAGACATAATACATGAACTTTCAAGCACTAGGCATATAAAAATATTATTAGGAACATTTTTAGAATAGTTTTACTGCAATGCATATATGGAAGTGGTGTATAATGGTATAAAAATTATCTAAACAAAACACATTTCCAAAAGAGAAGATTTATAATCCACAGATTACCATAAATAAAAAAATATTGCAAGCACCTTGTTCTTACTTCTGAGTGAAAAACACACACCTTATGCCATAATGGTGCCCAACAATAAAGTGCTGCTGAACTAAGCTCACTTTTCTTCATTTTCTCAGAAAAAAAATATAAGCTATGAAAACACAGAGGAATTTTATTAGCTTTCAGGTGAAAAGAAAAGTAACATTGTGTTTGTTTTATGGAATCATGAAACAAAATGAATATCACTGACTCGATATATTTTCCTCCAGGTTTAAAATGCAGTAATTGGTAATAACTTTGATAAATTTGCGCTTGTCAGTGTGTGTCTTTTTCTCCCCACTGTTGCATGTGCATTTACGGGCACAATGCAAGCCAGTAAATTGAGATATTCATTATCTGTGGGAGGGGAGATGACAGCAATTTCATCTGCACTGAAAGTCAGAATCTTGTGATGAGATGTACTAATACATTCAAAATTAACAAATAAGTATGGCGGAAACAAGCCTGATCACCTAAATGATCCAGTGGCTATCAAGGAAGAAGGATGATTCATTGGCTAAGAAAAAAAAAGGAGTATTACAAGTAAGATGCATGAGTTTTACTGCCAGTTTTGTCACTGACTGACTTGGCAAGTCATTCAATATGACTGTCCTTAGTTCACCCATTTATGAGTAACATTACTGCAACAATTCAGGAACTAGTACTATCGAATTACTTCAGTGCAGTGAAGTTTAATTAAGTTGTACTTGAAAAGTCTCTTTGAGATTCTTAGAAGACAGATAATAAAGTAAAACGACTGTTCTTTTATTACTATTATTTTGCTTGTTTGCAACATTACTCACATGCACACAGTTAGGATAAAATCACATATTTATTACTGCCTTTCTGTAAATTATAGTGATTTAAGCCCCCAGGAGGTTTTAGATAAGAACATCACTGAAATAATACACTGTTTGGCCCACTAAAGTGGGCCAAATGCATGCTAAGAGAGACTTATTTTAATTATTACACAGTGTTATTCAAGAATTACATGAAAAACAATGCCAATGACACTTCTCCATTTTTAACATTCCTCTTCCCATTTCTATAGTCCATCTTAGCTGTTGGATAAGTCAGAAAGCTGTTAGGTGTTAGCAAATCAGGACTCCCTTTGAAATAAAAGGAAAAATCTTGAAGCATGTTTTCAAAACTCCTGAATAGTGTAGCATTTCTACTGGTACAGCTAAAACAACTCTAATAATTTACCTGCCTAAAAGATTGCTTCAAAAGTTTTTCAATTATTATCTTTGAATATAGTCTTTTCTTTACATTTGTATAACACACTGGCAGGAATGGCAATAAACAACAATCACAGAGACTCTCCTAAGCTACCTAGACCACAGAGACACAAATGTACCTGTTCACTTATGTCACTATAATTCTTAACAGCAGGTGTTACCTTAGATTAAGAATTACCACGAAATATCTGAATAACCATCTCAGTAAAATGCATGTATGCTATGGGTTTTGTACTATTCAGCACTAATCTCCAGGCCATTATGAACTGCTGGTGTGAAAATAAATGTAGGATACTAAAGCCAGGTTCTTTAAGCCCTCTCTGACTGCTCTGTCAGATCAATATCTCCCTCCTCCATCACACTGGCGGCTGCATAAGATAAGTGGTGAGCAGTATCTGCTTTTCCATTAAAAATCTACACCACATTTAACATCAAATGTTTTCATATTCCCCTTACCACTCCAATCAGGTCTAATTACAATGGAAAGATGCAACCTTGCTCATGACTTTGGCTTGTCTGGACTGCAACACCCATGTCTCTATTAGGATTCTGCCCGCATAACATCACATATCTTGAAGCGTTTTCTTTTAAATTGTATCTGGTGGTTGCTGAATTTGAAATCTGCCTCTTATTTGCTAAAGGCTTTTTTTTTTTGATTCATCCCAAGCCATAAGAGGTTCAGAAAGAAAGAATCCAATCCCAGTAGGAAATACAGAAGAAAAAAGCACAATCCCATAGTAAGCCACAAAGGTATTATAGCGGCTCTGTTCATTCACATCACTGTCATTTTATCTGAATATGCCTGGAACTTGGCTTATGTGATCTCTGCCAAAATAGGTTTGTTTTTCTTTCTCTTTCTCCTTCTTTCTCCCCTTATATTACTAGATAGAAAACATGACCTAATAGCTGTAACTAGAAATTCCATGATGCATGGTGGGAATCCATGGAAAACTCTCATCTCAGAAATGTTTTCCGTTTTGTTAGTTACATATCCATCTTACAGACTAGCTGAAACAGGGAACAAAACAAAAGAGCCTGGTTGCAGTGCCTGTGTGCATATTACCAACCAGAACCACTGGTAATGTGCACACAGAAGCTGTTTCCATAAAAAGCTGTTTATTCAGGTGTTAGCAATTGCAGCGAGAGCTCCCATTGCATTGTGACAAGTGCCCATAATGCTCGCAGAGGAGTCTTTGGAGGCTATCACAGCCCTGAAGGGAGCTGTTACAGACTATCAGCTCAGTAATCCTTGTGTTAAAAAGGCCCTAAATATGTATTTACAAGATAGACAGATCTGTGTGGTTTATTGCTTAAATAACACATGTGTTGAAAAGGCCTTAAATATGAATTCTCTTGGCCTCTTACAGCAGTGCTGGGCCTTTCAGAAAGTCACTGGATTTCACTTTAGCAGCACCTATATAAACTCAGATTGGCACCTCAGTCCTCATTTATTTATGCAGTCAAGTAACTTTACCCAGATTGACAGCTTCTAATTACTAATTACCAATGTGTATAAAATTACTCCTCTTCTTGCTTCTGAAAAGAAAAAAAATACCAATAAAATTGATTAACTTCAAAACTGTTATGACACAGAAATAAAAAATTCAAACTTGAGGCTGACATACCAGCCTTCCTTCATCATGATGGCAAGTGATGGAGTTTTGGAATACAAAACCAGTGCGTCCTCACTAGCTAGAGCATTTGCTGCAATATTCAGATATGGCAAGAAAAGAGTGACAAAAGGATAAGATTCTCCTCCAGAGGAGTTTTATGGTTCAATCAGGGCTACACAAAACTTATTTATGGCCAATTTCCCAGGTTTTCTAGATTTTCCCTGCATTTTTAGTCATTTGAGAAAACAGTCAATGGCATCTAATCCAGAAATGCACATGTCAAAAGAAAGTTTTATTAACTTCAGTGCATTTGGATCTGACTAGGGATATACTTACAGGAGTAATCTACATCTACAGTTAACAGATTTATGAGTGCAAATACTTATCAACACATTAAATGAATGGCTGTGCATAACCATAAATTAGCACTTACAGTCAATGTCCATACATGCACACACATTTATTTCCTTATTATGATTGAAAATCTGTCGCTTGGGACTGCAAAATACTGTTCTGTTTAATACTGTTCATTTTTGACCTGAGGTGTCAATCAGCACTCCAAACTCTATTGGTTGCCCCGTGCTATTGATGATGAAGACAAACATCTTGCACATAAACCTCCTGATTTCCAGAAATCCTGTTTTACTAAATACAGGAGGAAATGGCACAGCAGGCGTGCAGTTCGTTTTGTGACATATACTACGTTCTTGAGCAAAAGATGCTCAATAGTTTCTAACACCTTAGCTGAAAAGCATCAGGAGCACCATGTAACTTCATATAGGCTCAGCTCAACCCTTAGCAGCTTCCCCCAGGTTCTCAGAGAGATACTGCTACAAACTGTCAGTGCTACTATTTTTATCTAAAATAGGAGTTGCTAGGCACAGGAAGGCTGAGAGGATAGCTGTGATGCTGCCATTCTTAGTCCAAAAATTTGGAGTAAGTTTGTAAGTTTGAAGTTTGTAAGTAAAGTTTGGAGTTTCTTGACTGTGAGGGTGACAGAGCACTCAAACAGGCTGCCCAGAGAGGTTGTGGAGAGATCTTTAAAACGCTTGGATGCAGCCCTGTGCCACGTGCTCATGGTGACCCTGCGTGAGCAGAGGGTTGGGCTAGATGACCTCTAAGGTCCCTTCCAACCTTAAGCATTCTATGATTCTATGGAAAATGTTAATGCTGGTGGACCATCAATGTGGTTTCTCAGTCTCTTGCAAGCTATGTTGTTGTTGTTTTGATGCATTTACTTGTGTCTTTGCCTAACAAAGTACTACTACCAGACACAGTTGGAAAGACTTTTATACACCTGTACCAAAGTTCTTCGTGCACATGAAGAACAAATGAATTAAGAGCAAATCTCTTTCCAAAAAACCCCCTCAATTACAAGTGCAAACTTCAGCCTACTCTTCCTCATATATCCAACAGCAGTAGACATCTGACCCACTGTTACATGCCCTCAATGATAGCTATTTTTGCTGTTCGTAGGAAGCATTCATCTAGAAATAGGAATCTTTTTCTATCTTAGGTTTACAAGGTTTCAACAACTGTAATTCCCCTGAGCTATTGGGGGAATAGCTATCAGCTACCAAAGCAAAAAACAGTCAAAAAATCATGAAAGTAACTTCCCTTGGACATGTTGATTAAACCTCACTACCTAGTTCTGTCTCCGTTCAATGTTTTATTTTTATCTGTCCCTCTCATTGAAAGGGAATCTCCTCAGACTGAACAGGCAGGACCAAACATTAATATTTTCTTTTGTCCAGCTTTGTCTTTACAACAGCCTTTATTTTTATATTTTATGACATGATTTTTATTTATAACTTTGTTGCCTTTATTTCTGCTTGTTTGCCAATATCCCAAACTAAGTATATCATGTTTCTCTCTCCTGAATAGTAGAATCACACTGTGTAGCAAATTTCAGAGCCACATTTAGCACAGATTTACTATAGACTGTTTTAGTTCTTTCCCCTCATCAGTATCAAACAGCATGATGCACATGATGTAATTCCAGTCACATAGTGGTTACCTATAGCCAGATATGGGTTAGTTTTGTCCATTGGCTGTCTTTCAGTGATTTTGACTGCAAATCCAACTGAGCAGTTACAAATTGGTCAATTCCTACTTAATCTTAAAAGCCCTCATGGGTAACTGGCTATGCCAGAAACACAAATCTTCTGGTCTTTTCCTGTTAACCCTCACTGATGCTGGCTATAATGTCTCTCTATGTACATACACCAATAATTCAGCTTCTGTTTAGGACATGGTTTAGAGCAGCAGAAATGCCCCCCAATTCTTCATATTTCCAGGCATTTGTTTAAACTATGTTTTTTAATGGAGTCTAATGAGCTTCCCAGGGAATTTATCTTTCCAAGACAATTGGCTCATCTTTGAGTTTATTGAACTGTTTCAATCTGAGCACAATCCACTGGATTTTTCCAGCTTACAAATGGAGAAGAGGCCTCTTGGGTCTAATCCTACCAAATCCACTGGCAAGCTCAAGTCCATTTCCCCAAGGCTGGATATCATATGTGAGCATCAGCTCTTCTTCTTATGGCAGTAATTCAACTACCCAAATTCCAGCATATTTCTGTAAGCAAAATCCAAGATGATGAAAGCCTTCCTGGACATCTCATTTCTTGGAAAATATTCCTGTCTACAGTATGACAGTTGTTAGTCATCTCATTTCTTCTGCTACCACAAACTTGAAATTTCTCAACGCTTCCTGATTTGGCTATTTTGAAGTTGATATCTCAGAAACAGTGTATTTTTCAAATTACCTTTACCTATTTCTGGGAAATGTCCAGATATTTATCTGATTATTTTTCTGTATTTTGTTTTTATCTCTTTAGAAATCTCTAAGTTTTGTTTGAAATCAATTTAGCAAATCATTTGCTATAGAGACAGTTGAGTCCCCTATTTATATCCTTTCAGTACAACACGAACGCCAACCTCTAGCTTGGAAACTGGACCATAGTCCTGATACCCTATAGTTCTTTTGATGTATAGTCAATGTTCAGACTAGAAAGTTGTAACAAGAAAAAACAATTTTAAGATGAGGAGGCATTGATATAATCCTGCTTCTTCACAAAACATAGTAATAAATACCATCATCATAATCATAACAGTAATTCCTATTTTCCTAAATACAGAAAATTAAATGGTATGAGGCAGAGAAGGATCATAGTTCTAAACTTCTTTCACCCAATGTACAACCCACGGTTTTCCCCTCAGGGAAGCACCAGCAGAACTTCTGCAGTATCTGTTCTTGCTGCTTTCACTCTTAAGGAGTAGACATTACTGATTTCAAAGGTTTTTGTCTTTCCAAGCCCTTGACCATTTATTTATTTCTATTCTGATGTTGCAGTGTACAACTCCCTCAATTGTGAGAAGGCAACAGCTTGTGGATTGTTTTGGAAATTAGATCAGGCAACTGGACTAGGTTAAAGACAATCCTTTGAAGAAAAATAAAAAGAAATACTGAGTAAATTCTCCTGTGTAGTTCACAAACACTGATGTTGATAGATTTGTGGGACCAAAAAGCATCAGAGGAAGGGTGAGATCAAGTAGCTGCTGCAGGACAGTACACTGTAAGGATTCTGACAGCACTGAACCATAATCTGTGTTCTCTCCTGCTGCTGCTTCTCCTGCAGGTCCACAACAGCCAGCAAATCCTTTTTGATTCTGTCCTATATGAGACTGTGTTTTGAAGGGAGATCCATGTCCCTAGGGACAATACTCCTGATTGTTTCAGCTACCTGGTTACAACAAACAAGCATAATAACTAAAATATTTCTTAAACGATAATAGTTCCAAATAATGAGAAATATAAGCCACCAGATTATTACACAGGCCTACATTTTGGGGTTGCATTTCTTGTCCAGAGCTTTCTAAAGGGTCCAAGATGCTATTATTTATCTTTTAAAACTTTCATATTTAGGAGAATACATCACAGAATCACAGAATCTTCAAGGTTGGAAGGGACTTCTAGAGATCACCCAGTCCAACCTTCCTGCTCCAGCAGGCACACCCAGAGCAGGTGGCACAGGGAGGCATCCAGGAGGGTTTGGAAAACCTCCAGAGAAGGAGACTCCACAACCTCCCTGGGCAGCCTGTGCCAGGACTCTGGCACCCTCACAGTGAAGAAGTTCCTCCTCACATGGAGATGGAACTGCCTGTGTTTCAGCTTATGCCCATCCTCCCTTGCCCTATCGCTGGCCACCAATGAGAAGAGCTTGTCCCCTTCTTCCCTGCATCCTCCCTTCAACAACATCCTCTCCTCCAAAGAAGCTAGATAGTTCCTTTCCTATTTAAATTTCACACGAACCATGCTTTATTTCAGTCACCCAGTGAGTTTGCCTGGGGCAACTGAATCACATCTGACAGCAAATTAATGACTGTGATGGTGTGATTAGTAGCGATTACAGGCAATGGAGAACCTGCCTGAGCATTTACCACTGTCATAATACTTATGCCACCTATTAGTAGGGATTAATAATGCTCATAAAAAGGACATGATTCCACTGTTGTAGACTATATATAAATTTGGTGTCTGTTAGTATTTTAATATCTCACTAATATTCTGATTAAATGGCAAAATATAATGGCATTTTTTTAATTTCTTTTTCTTTCCAGATGATTACATTACTAATTTATTTGAATACTAGGAAAGTATTTTACTAGGAAAAAACAACAGTTTCTGTTACATGCAGGAAAGAAGAACTCTAAACAAAAACTTGACAGAGAAGGTAAAAATTGAATTAAGCATGTGGACTCAAAATGAAACCTAAGCTCTGAGATTCTTGTGCTATTATATATCACACCAAAACCCATCTGGGAAGGCATAATGATTTCACTAATCCCCAGAAATGATTTTTTGAAGAGTTCAAATAAAAGTTTGCTTGTTCTGATTGAGAATCACTAAGTAGACTTTATTTGATTTTTCTGCTTCCTCGGGGAAGAACTTTAGATTCCCCAGACTACCCAAAGAGAAGAACAATGGGCTAAACTTGCAATAGAGCATTCTATCTACTAAAGACAAGATAAAAATGAACACATGGCGTATTTGCCAAAGCTTTTCCCACTCCCTTCATTTCCAAATGTCAAGCAATTATGTGAAACCTTTTAAAAGGTTTCTTTACATATTATTAAGGTACAGCAAACAGGAGGATAAAATATTTCTAATCTTGTATAAAAAGATATTTAATTATTTATAATTACTCTTATGTAAAATACAGTAACTTGAAGTTTTGTAAAGATTCAGCAACATTTAATAACAAAAAAAGAACCATCTCATTCTTGTGTTTGTTCCTAGAAATATTTTATTATTGGAAGGTACACTATTATATGTTGAAATAAAAATCTAATAAAGAGCAGCATCGCTAGTCACCGGTTATTTTGGGAAGGTACACAGTGATTTTCCAATGATTCAGGGAGATATCCACCCATGTTGCTAGACAGTACAGTACATGAACAACAGAGAAGGATTTGTAGCATGTAGCACAATTTCTTATAATTGCAATATATCACAGAGCAAGTAATAGAAATCATATTAATTCTCAAAGTTGTAGTCTGATCTTACAAATAACACACACCCAAGTATCTGCAAGACTCATCCCTAAGGCATGAGAAAAAAGGTCAATTAATTCTTAAAACTGGAAGCAGAAAAAAAAAAAGGCAATTAAGCTTCCAGTTACCATTTCTTAATTCTGGAAGTATTAAAAGAGTAAAAGCAAAGCAGCTGATCCTCAGTCTCCACCACCCAAAGATAGTATATGTGTAATAAGCTTTCTGAACTTATATATAAAATGCAATGTCAGTAGAACCTGTGACACTAAACAGGAATATAACATAACATAACATAATATAAAAATGCTCTTTGGTGTTATTTTTTTTAAAAGGTATTCCCACTATTATTTTTCTCAGAACAGTCTGCTATCAGCTGTGCAAATACTAGATCTGCAAACACAGAAAGAAAGGCTGCAGTGTGCCAGTATCTTACCTCATACTCAAAGTCCTCTGCTCTATCTGCATCAGCAGGCAGGCTGGAAAGATATTCGTTACCTTCATAAAATTCATGCTCCACTGGGTGAAGAGAATGGCAGCTACATCGAACAAAGCAGTACAACAAAAGGAGATGAGACAATAGTTTTTTTCAAATTAAAAAATGACAGAAAAGAAAAACTTCTGTAGTTTTCTCATCTCTGGAATACTACTATGAATGGTCTACTGAAAAAAAACAGTAGAAGCAAAGAGCAAAGGCTCTTTTATTTTCAAAAGAGCAGATGCCCACTTAGTTCATCATGCTGGATTAACTTTTTGTCAGATTTTACATCAGAGGACATTATAACAGCAATTTTTTAAAAGGGTCTCTTCTGGGCCAAACTGCCTAATTCAGATTTCTTATGCTTAAAAACATATATAACTCCAGATTCATGTGCTATATCATGGCAAGAGGCAACTCATCAGTTATCTTGTTAACACTTTTAACTTCCTTAATACAAAATCAGTAGGCTCACAAATTGTTCATGAACTTGCTCAAAGCAACCTGCACTATTCTATTAAAGTTACAACCAGGTGGCAAAGTGCATTTGCAGGTTTGCATGCTTTTAAAATATCAGTAAACTGCAGAGTTGTATGGGTTTTGGGCACAAAGACTGATATTCAAATATGCACTTAGGTACAGTATTAGGCATAAGATTGATCTTGGATCCTCAGATTACCTGGATACCAAACATGCAGTACCTAGTTTACTTCATCTCAAGCAGAGGTAGAACTCTTCCTCATGCTGAGGACATGGGTTCACGATATCGGGCTGTTTAGGACTATCATGCTTCAAGCTTCACAATAATAACTGCTAGGCTCTACACAGGGCCTATACTCTGGCTCTGTGTGGATGATTATCTGCTGAGTTACATTAAGGTGAAAAGCAGTTTGTATTAAACCAGCATCAATCTTACAGATTGCAGCATGCAAAGAAATCAGTGGGAGAGCTATATATAGGTGGAGGGCAAGGGTGAATCAACAGATGCGGTTACGCATCCAGTGGAGTCCAGAAAAGGAGGGGACTAGTACCTATTTGTATACCTATTGCTTATAATTACATCAAAATTCAGTTTCAGAGCATATAAATTCAGCTGATGGATGAAACTCCACTGACACCTGAATGGGATAGTGTTTATAAATTATATTTATAATTTATTTTAAGTGTTTTTGAGACTTTTTCAAGAAAAGTCTATAAAGCCTACCACTGCAATGCCTTAGTTACATAGGAAGCCAACTTAAAAGGACAAACCATACCTGTCTGAAAGTAGAAATGGGCAGATATCAGGTACTGGAGGTGTGGAAGGCCTTAGTTTTGCCAAGGCCATAATGTGCTCGAACGTGATGTCAGTCTGAGTGCTCGCATCCACAAGCTGAGCATCCTGAGAGCTGCCATGAGCTTTGCTGACTGGGGCTCGTCGTAAAACCTGAACTACAATTGGCTCCTTAGCATTGCGGAAAGCTTCCACCGCCTCCTCGTGAGTGGCCTTGGAGAGATCTTTCCCATTGACCTAAAGAAAAGCAGAAAAAATATACTAAAAACTACTATCAGAAAAAAAAAGGCAGCATAATAATATGTAAGTGAAATATAGGGGATGAATTGTTTGTGTAGTGTGTAGAACCACGTGCTGACATTGACTGGACCTGCAAGAGAGATGATGAGGATGGAAGAAGACATCTTTAGTCTTTGGTAGAAAACAGAAATGATTTGAACTCTTCCATAACTGTTCCAATGTTCTTTAAACATAACACAAAGAGTATATAATCTATAAAAGACATTTAGAATTACTTCTCAAATTATTTCTTTACCTTGTAAAACATATATAAAAGAAGAGAAGCACCTCTTACTTCCAACATCAACATTTTATGTGGCATACAACTGGAATAAAGGTTTTCTGCACAATATAGTTATTAATGCAAATGCCAATAAACACGTCTAGGATGTCTAAACAAGGCCAGTTTTAAAAATTTTGACACTTATCTGCTATTTCCATTACAGAATCACTAAGACTAGACACAGGAAATTTTGACTAACATCGTTAGTTGCTTTTCTTTTAAGAAAAGTGAAATCTAAATCAAACATAAACTGAGGAAATTACTTGTACTAGCAGATTAAAAGACTAGAGAAAGTTGACAAGCCGTAAGGTTCTAAATATCTATTCAGATGGCATAGCTGGGAAAAATCTCATCCCTAAAATGAGAAAACTGTGTGAAAAAATGAAGTACATTTTGGCAAAACTAAAAGACTATGATAAAGTTTCTTCCCAATACAACTAAATCAGCAAATTCCTTTCGATATCAGTTGAGATGATCCTCTAGTGGGGTCGAGACACTTGATTTTCTATTAAGAAATGTGAATAGCTGAAGGGTACTAAAGTCTGACTTTGAATTTATTTCCCAGGGAAAATCTCCATACTCTGAATAAATCTGAAATAGGACTGCATGCCAAATTTATGCCCAAATTAACTTTATGTATAGATAATGAAGTCTTATAACTTCTGCTTAAGGAACTAAGTCAAAACTCTCTCCAGAAATGGGAATTTCACTATGCTGAATACCTGGGATACCTAGAAATGCCATGCTAGTATGGTCTCAACTGTGATCAAGTAATACAAATAGCAATTAGCTTAGTCAACTCAATTTAATGCAGCATATCTACTGTCTCTTTCATGACTGAGGCCAGAATTTTTTAGCATTTTATCCCTTAAATTAGCATCAATTAAACTACAACCTTAGGAATAAGTCACATAAAAAGATATCAGAGAGATATAAGAGGAAGGGCTAGACCAGTCACGAACAGGTTATACTGTAATAAAACCTAAAAAATTCTCCCAAGGAGAAATCTTTTGCAAGTCTTTTTCAACCACGTGTTAAATTGACAGAATGTTCAGAATCAGGCACATCTAACAGAGAAAATTGGAGATACAGCTTAAAGCTTGAGTCTTCTAGTCATTCCTTCAGTTACACTTCCTTCAAAATCAAGCCCTATCAAGGGAAAAGTTTTCCATAGATTTCAGTTTCTGTAGTTTTCACACCAAGAATGTTTTACAGGCCTGAGCAGCTCTCATCCCTAAAGTCCTAGGAACATATTTAGAGAAAAAAATAATTTTCTTTCTTCCAAAATGCTTTTAATACTTATAAAAAAAGTATTAGCAAGTGAAAAGCTGCTTTCACTGAAGAAGGAAATTGCACTTTATCAGATCTTGTTTTTCTTAGTCAGGTATAAAACACACAATTCTTCTATATTACAGCTGAATCAGGTAATGATAGTTCACAAAAGATGACCATTTTATCACAAATATTCATCAGATTTGCATCAAAGCAAAAAGACGTATGGATAAAATGGCAGACTACAAAAAAAGTATTAGATTTTTTTTGAAAACCAGAAGCTCTTTTTATTCACATCTGTTGATATTTATCACTTATTCCGAGAGAATATAGATACATTCATAATAATGTCATGTATTTCATTTCAAATTCTATTTCAAAAGGATAATAATATTTTAAAAATCACATGAGTGTGAAAATATGACAAATTTCCATTTATCCCAGTAACATATGGCTGCTACCTATTTTCACTTAAATGCAAACTTAAAGACTTTTAAAAACATTCCATCCTTTAGACTGATTTCTTATAAAACACAACACTTAGGACACTCAATACATGTTTTAATTATCACTTGAAGTTCATCAACACACTTTGTCAATCTGCAAAAAGGTCACCTAATTTATGAATGCTGCCTTTCTCAGAAGAAAATCTATAGCTGAATTACTGTATGCTGGCAACTGTTCTGCCCACTTGGGGTTGGGAAGGGAGAATGTATTTTAAACTCTAAAGCCAATAATACAGATGGGTTCAGAGCTCTCTACGCTTACGTTCTTTAAGGTTTTTCTGCCTCCTCTATTATCTCCCATCTTAACATTCATGTATAGTTACCCTGGGAGCTATAGACAGTTGAGCACTTATTTACAACAAGCCACTTACAAATTCTTAGTGGATGATTAAATAAATTCCTTGCCTCAGAAAGGTTACTTTCAGTGGAATCTAGGGTGCTATTTTAAGTGGAGAGGGGAATCAGTCACTTTAAACAGTCAACACAAAGACAAGGGAATACATTTGTTGTAGCAGATGGGCTAATTAATCCATAAGCAAGTTGTGAATGTTAAATAAAGAATATATCTTTTCTCATGTAAACCATACTCCTGCCTTGCTTGATTAAGCTTCTGTTTAATGAACACTCTCCCCCCTCTTTTGAATGCACTGCAAAGTCTGGGCCACTTGTCAACATCTCCCCCAGAGCGACTGGCGGCCACTGCCTGGATCCTGGCCATCCCCTTTGGATGCTGGCTCCAAAGCCAGCCACATGTGGAACTGCTTTAGCATCAGAAAACAAACAAGCAAACAGGCTTTGTCTTTGATGCACAAATCAACTGACATTGGCCAACTGCCATTTCTAGTGCTAGCACCACTGCATATGGATTTATTCCTATATACACAAAGGTGAACAGCAGAGAAGGAAGAAGAGACAGAAGTGAAGAAGAATAGTGAAACATTGACCACAAAAAAACAGAGATAAACTCTTGAGGTTTTCTTCACAATTTGTATTCTTTAAAAAATAATAAAATCATTCTTGAATCAAGACTGTTTGCAGGATTTAAATGCTTGTGAATTACAAATGAAATACCTTTGTCTTCAAATAATTTTCTGTTGTTGATAACTTCTGTTAGCATTGGTCAGAATGCTAACAGACTAATTAACGAATCAAGAGGGCCAATGTTCACATGCTTCTCTGTAGTCTTTATTGCCACCATATTAAGTGAAGAGATAGAGAACGTTAAAGATGCATAGTCACAAAAATGCATTAATCACAAAGTTTATCTCAAATAAAGACTTAATATCTTATCATCAGAAAATACCTCGCACATGCAAGCTAAAGTTTAAGATTTGTTCTGATGAAATATTATCATTGGAGATCCTATATATAAACAGAAAGGACAAGGGCAAGAACAACTAGTACATTCTGTTAAACCAGAGCCTTCTAGACACAAGAGCTTCTAGAGAAATGACAGAGATGTTGCCTGACAGATGAAGTTCACAAGGCTCACTGTCCTGGCAGATTTCAGCATCCACACAGAAGATACCTCTGACCTGACAGGTGCTAAATCTGTTCTCATCACTGTGGCCTTTTGACCTCCAATCCCTTGGCCCAAATATATCCAGACAACCACACTCTGCAGCATGTCTGGACTGAAAGTTGGCAAAAAGGACCAAGACTCCCCAAAGAATTGCAAGATGAATAAAATAACAAAATCTCTCCTACCTTCCTCCCAGACTTAAGCCTTCTGCTGTTCCAGAAAAGTCATGAGCACCAGCTGTGACACTCTCTGAGCAGTAAAGCAGAGCACAAGACATGTAGAGCTACCAGTAACACATGTCCTGAAGATGACACTTCAACTCTTCTGCTAACGCAAATTTGATAGCTCAACTACAAAAATGACATTGAACACAGCAACTTTTCAGGTTACAGCCCAGTACTAAGCTGCATTTCTTGAGCAAGTTACTTTGAAATGTAGCAAATATGGTCATTACCCAATACCACCATCTCAGTCAAGGTCCAGGCAAGTTCTACAGAGAGCTATTATACCGGTTAATGACATTTCTTTTTCCTTAGCCAGATGAGTTGTGATGCTTGTTCCCATTTGATCTTCTGTTGTCATGCTCACCCAATCTGGTCTTCCCTCCTAAAAGCATCAAAGAGACCGAATGTGCAGGCTCTGGCTGCTTCCTGAAGCTCAAACAAAGGTTTTTCATGAGAATTACTTTGCCAATATCTGTATAGATGAATTTTGTCCAGCTTGCTAGATAGAGTAGCTGTTTATACTGAATAGTCATGGACAATGCTCAACCCCGTGGATTTTTGTACATTCTCGCAAGCACAGCCAGTATCATTTCCATTTCCTAATATTTGGTAGAAATCTACTGAGGCTGAAAAGCATGTACTAAACCTTAACCTAAGCAAGACATGAGAGAATGCTAAAATTTGGAAAATAAGGAGACATACTTATTTCTCTTCTGTAGAACTTCCTTCTGTGGAGAGATTGCCCAGTAACTTCTAATCAATACTGTTTATCTAAATAGCTTCTGGCTTAAAAAAGCACCCTTCTTCAACTGATCTGAACTGATCTGAAGACAATAAGCAAATTTGTCTCTCTGTCAAATACAGATGCCACTTTAGTATCTCCTTCATGCTAAGGTCGATTTGTTGATATTGGCCCACTTGAGATATATTTAAGAAAAGCATTTGCATTTACAGGATAACTATGCCCACTCTAGTAAATTGAAAAGCACTATTGGGCTAGCAGCTTCAAACTGTGGTGAAAAGATGCTGTCAGTTCCTGTGCTTCTTAAGATGGGGCTTGGCAGTCCATTTAACTAGTGAACAAGCCCTTCTCTCTCCTCACAGTGTGTTAAAGCAGTGCACAACTCGCAAAGAAAGATCTTACGAACTCCTTCAATGTCAATCATAAAGCAAAAACTCAGAAAAATTCTGTTATTTTTTAGAAAAAAAAAGATTTTGTAATTCTATCGGTTATGGGTGTGAAATGAAAACAATAAATTAAATTTTAGAACAACTGCTGAGTGTCACAGCGAGACAAGTGCTGGTAGATGTGAATTTGTGAGCAACCAATGTTATCCTCTGGGACTCCCTGAGTATGCTGGGCAGATGTGTTGCTATGGGCATCTTTCTTATCTTTCTTGCCTCTCTCCTTCAGTTAGTCTTCTTAGTCTCGCTCTCCCCTGCTTTGCTGCCTCCAGTCCATCTCCGTTCTCTCCTCTCCCTGAGGCTTTCAGCTCCTCTCATGCTGCCTTTACCTTTCCCCATGGAACCTTTTTTCTCCCTTGGTGCTTCCTTTTTCAACTGATTCTACTTCTATTTTTCCTTTCCTAAAACCTTCTCGCCAAATATTCTCTGCTGCCCTTTTGCTGAACCTGGCCCCTTCCATACGGGTGGGAATGCCATCACTTGTCACTGTCCCAGGCAACAGCTGGACAATTTGAACAATTTGAATGTTTGCCTCTACCAGCACAACCCAATATGGGTCCAAATGCTCTGTTAACCCAGATGGTGATGTAACAAGGCTGGAGAGAATTTACTATGTAAATTGCTTTTAATATTGACAAACAGTTTTTTTGATGACATTACAATTCTGCTTAAGGGCAATAAAGACTAAACTAGCTGTGGCATGCATAAAATACATTACTTCTTGATATAACTAGATGATCATTTATTACATTAATCATTTCAAAGTTTTTCTGCCTTTTTTTTTTCAAATTTGTGGATAGGACATTATATACATCTCTCACGAGATCTACCAGATACAGCAGCCTTTTGATGGTGGAGAGAGATACAATCAAAAGCCAGTATGTGTGTTCAGAACAAATAATTTTTATCTCCAACCCCCTGCACTGATTGCTATATTCTCTTGTGAACTTTACAGTCTCTCGACTGCACCACAAGCTCACTCTCCAAATTCTCTTGCAGGGTATTTTTATCAGGGAACAAGGCACTTCAAAAGGTGGTTGCCATCAAAGTTTCAGGAGATCAAATTAACAACATTCTTTAATCAACTGCAAAACAAAGAATGAGGCAGAATGGCAAATTTCAGGACTCTGTAAATAACATGTAATTACTTTTCTCCTTTCAGGCAATCATGTTCTACTAAAATAAATCTCTCACCTTTTAAAAAAATCCCAAGCTTCCATGAACTCCATCAAGGCTGGCATCTCCGTATGAATGTTACACTTATCACTGTCATAACAATTCATCCACATACAGACGCCTGAAACTCCTGGTGTCCTCCGAACTGAGTAGCTTAAAAAGATAGATGACTGCCTTCTGGCTAATTGTGGGAGTTCTTTCATTGCTATAAAAAGACTTTTTATATCTCAAGTGACTTTATAAGCAGTGAATAATGAGACTTAAAGTCTTTGGAAAAGAGTCCACTGATCAAATGCTAGGATAACTTATGGGCAAAGTGACCTTTTCCTTGGGAAGATACTCCAAACTGCTGCTGTTGGCACATTATTAAAATTCCCCCTTTAAGGAGTGCAGTTCAACATAAGGCAGATTTTATTTTTTATTTTAAAATTCAATTTAAGGTAGCACAGAAAGAGCTAAAGCCCTCCCAGTCTGAGGACTGAATCCCGCCTGCTCCAGCTGTGCAAGAGCAGGACAGATGGCAGCACGAGCACCAGCAGCTGGCCAGGACTCATGGCACTGATCCCAACTCCAGTCAGAAGCACCAGGCATTTGCTCCCGCCGTGCTCGAGCAGATCTCAACCCCAGTGAGGTGCAGGTTTCCTGCCAGCATGGCCACCACCAAGTGTTTGCATGACGGGGTTTCTCTTGAAAGCTGCAGCAAAGAGTAGCTTACAGTGCAGTGCTGTCAGCTTGTCCAGTAGGTAGCATTTCATTTTGGCCAAGAAGGCGCTCCATTTGCCAGGACAATGCAAAACAAAACAAACAAAAGCAACAGCAACAAAACAAACAAACAACCCCTCCAAATGTCATTAAACCCAACACCACAAGCAAAGTGCTGAGTTGAGTCTCATTCCTGATTGAGATCCTGGTCACTGCCACACATCTCACCAAACTGTGTGTCCTGCTCTGACTTCAGCCATGTTAGACTGCTCCTCAACATATGTTTTTAATGAATATTTTGAATGAATGTAAACCAGACTTTCTTTATTTTAACATGTGATTCTTATATCTGTTTTAATTGTCGTCTTGAAAAAATAACTATGTTTGAATAAAACTTGGAGGGTCCCTTTCAGTCTTTTTCCATTTTTCTCTCACACTGCCTTCACATTAATTTGAAACTATTGTTCTCCATTGATTTTCATAGCTTTATCCCCAAAGAAACACACTGGAAATTTCTTCTGCTATAATAACACTTGCAAAAATTCCTTCCGGCATTTAGCAAAACAAAATATTTAAAAATACTATTTTTAACAGACAGACTCTAACATATTTACAGTGGCTCATCAATGGGATCTTACTCACACAGCAGTAGATTACAATGAAATTTAATTTCATCTGACTTCTAGGAGATAGCAATTTCTTCAATCTCCTTGTTTATAAAAGAAGAAATTAGGAATGTCGAGGAACTGCTCTCTTAAAAAAATTAAGGTTTTAGCTACCATTTAAAATTCATCAGGCGTTTTTGTCCTGAAAAGTTTCTAATAATTCTTAGGAGCAGCAATTTTTTTCTGAACATCATGAAATATGCATAAGAGCTGATGATATTAACTATACCATGTCTGTACACATTCACTTACATTAAAAGCGCATATACACATACACACATATATACATAAATGAACACATCATGGCTATATGATATATGGGTTTATGGGTATAAAATAAAACACAGGAACTTCCTCCATATGAGGAAGAACTTCTTCCCTTGTGAGGGTGAAAGAGCCCTGAATCTGGTTGTGGATGTTGTGGAGGAGGTTGTGGAGTCTCCTTCTCTGGAGATCTTCCAGACCCACCTGGATGCTGCCCTGTGCCACATGCTCTAGATGTCCCTGCTTGAGCAAGGGGGTTGGACTGGATGATCTCTAGAGGTCCCTGCCAACCTCAGTCTTTCTGTGATTCTGTGATCATGACTTTTGATTTCTACACCTGATCATGACCTACTGCAATGTCACGGAAATATTTTCAGTTGTTCACTTCTAAAGTTTAATTTCCATATTCCTTCTGAACAAGAAAAATGATAAGGAGTGATAATATTACAGACAGTTTCGTTTTTATTTATACAATGCCATGTATTTTTCTTCTTTTGCAAGAGCTGTAGACCCTTCCTGGCTTGCAATCTACTACTGCCACTATTTCTGCTCCACTGTTTCCATGTCTGCTCTTCCCTCTAGAGAGTCTCTCTCCTTTCTCTGCCTCCCTTCCTCTTCTCACCATTTCATTTCTGTTCCTCTGTCTTTTTGATTCCCTTTGCCTCACTGGCTTTTCCCTCTTGTTTTGCTCCTTTTATTTCCTTTATCTTCTCTGATGTGGGGGCAGCAGCAGCCGTTCCGGTAAGGCTTAAATGCTTAACACTGCAAAGATCTGTAAACAGGCACCTTCCCCTGCTCTAATTCTGTAATTCTATGTGTAAAACAATTTAATTCTGGATTCAGCAGGCAGTGAAGTAGCTGGCTTGCATCTGCAACACGCTCTCCAAACATCTGCAAAAGACAATTACTGAGGAAGTTCACACAGCACTAATTATTTCCTTTTTTTTTCAGGCTGTTCTGTGTGAATGGCAAGATTGTGCCCTCACCGCTGTTCCAGCTGTGGGGCAGCTCTCCAAGGTCCTTCGAAGCCTGTAGGGAACAAATGGCCAAAAGATGTGGCCAGGAGCAGATCCACGGCTGGCAGCCAAGGATCGGCCACAGCCACAGGCGGCATGAGATCGGAGCCGCCCCCTCAATGAATTGCTGAAATCTCAGCAATTTTGCAGAGTCTCCATAGACGTCCAGGCACAAACCTGGCCCTTGGGAGCACATGGGCAGTTCTGCCAGCTCTGTGTTGCTGTGCACTGGCATCGGACGGGGCACTTTAGCCGACAGGGCGGACAGGATCTTTCAATATCAGGAACCGAGTAATTCTTTTTGTTCTGAGCAACTGAGTTATTCTTTGGTATGTAATAGGATTATTTTACAAGCTTTTAATTATATATAACATTTTAATTAAAACACTGCAATCCAGACTTTATACCTCCTACACTTATCTATTTAGTTAAAACCTTCTAGGCAAAGGGCCTGTGTCTTTTTGGATATGTGCAATCTACCACTTACAGACCTCCAAAGTAGGGGCTTCTAGGCATTTCTCCATAAAAATTATATATCTGTGCTGAGATTTTAGATGATAAATCATAAGGGAACATTAATTAAAACAGAGACAGATTGAAATAAAGTTTATGGTCTAGACAATAAAAGTTCTTTAACCATGGCACATGCTGGGGTAGCACGACAAGACCAATTTCATCCCTGTTATTTCTTAGAAACAAAGAGCTTTTTTTAAAATATATGACATTTCATAAAAGAAGAAGATAGATACTGGTAAAGATGAATA
This sequence comes from Nothura maculosa, assembly GCA_032353885.1. NCBI lineage: Eukaryota > Metazoa > Chordata > Aves > Tinamiformes > Tinamidae > Nothura > Nothura maculosa. Next base: position 3,397,359 of record JAUBOD010000314.1, on the reverse strand, counting down.
TAAGGCCCTTCAGTTTTTATCCTATATTAAAAAGTCAGTCTTAGGTACACATAAATGCCTGCTGACAATATACAAATTATATACAGTGTTATTTTGTAATGGTAGATAGATATATGTTCTGTATATGCTTATAAAACATTGATCAACAATTAACTACTTAGAAATGCTTTTAGTAAGCTTCAAAAACAGTGTTCTAATCCTGAAATATGTCTTCAGATGTCTGTTATGTTATCATGAGTTTTGCTTATTACAGTCACATTAGCTTCAGAGGCAAGTAATCAAGTGGCAAAAATCTGATATAAACTTCTGTAAACAATATAATGCTGCTGTTTGTTGCAGCGTATAGGATCTCAATGTATATCTTAAACAACAGGAAACTGATAGAAGCGGGTGGCATGTGTCTAGGTTCTGGAATGGTACCACTATATAGCAGCCATATGAAAATGTTCATCAACTCAAAGCGAGTTAAAAATGCATCCCTGCATTCTGAGTTTGTCTTGGGCTTGTTTGTAGGAAAGGCTTTGTAGAAAGGCTCATTTTTAGAAAAGTTTTCCCATGAATTTAAAATCAATTAAGCTCCTACTTCAAAACTCAGAACATGTACGACTTGAGAGTAGCTTTCATGTTACTTCTAATCAATATATTCTTTAAGAAAGCCAGGATCCTTTAAAATTTCATTGTATATTGACTTTACAAGCTGACACAGTAAAATGTCATAGCATAAAGTTATTGGTGAAGCGCATCTGAAAGGCAAAGACTTCCAGTAAACTGTGAAATGTCTGAAATCAGTTCTAAACAGCAGGACAAAATCTAAACAAACATTTCCCATCTGAGGAGAGGCAGACGAGCATAACTGATTCCTAGCAATCAGTTCTGCTATTTGAATTCATCCTGACACTTGTTGAGATGAGTCAAAGACAGGGATCCATGGTAAAAAGGCCAGGCCACTGGGGAAATATGGCAAGTTTCCACATCTGGCAATGAACTACTTGACTGCAGGTCTCTCTCTCCTAGCACTTCTTTATCCCTAACACAAAATATTTTGTCCCCTGTGTTTTATGTCCACCTCTAGGATTCCACAAAAAGGAAAATTCTTTAATTACTATTTGGCCAAGAGAAGAGAAATACCAGGCAAAATTCCACTGGGAAATAGTTCGTGAAACTTTTCAGGCAGACAACTTAAAAATGAAACAGCACAGTTAATATTCACAGCGTTGTTTCTCATTGTGACTACTTTGTAGTTAATTATTGATATTACATTAGACAACAAGCAAAATATCTGAGAAAGAGACTGCAGGCTTCAAATTCTGTCAAAATTCAATATTTACATACATAGGAGACAAACCTGCCCTTGATGGAGCCTCTCAAGTTTTTGTGGGAAAGAATTTGCATACTGGCCTCTAGTGCTTCCATTAATAAATACCTAATGGAAGCACTGTTATGCCCTGTGTTATGTTTATTATGATGTTGGCGTAGAAGGCTCACTACAAACAGAACTAAGGTAGCCAGCGCTGTCTTATATCAATCTTCCCCCTCGTCAGCAGTGCTCTAAAAATCCTCAATGCTACAAACTCCGGTAATTTAAGAGGTTGAGTACCCAGCTGGGCAATCTTAATGTCCACCCTCCCTCCTGAAGGCTGCAGTCAATGGAAATTAGCTGCAGGCAAGTTATTGCATTTAGGACATTGCCCAGCTCTTGGAGTGCTGGAGAGATTAGCTGGGGCAGCTTGTGATGTTGTGGTCTAGGAATGAGCAACACTGCCCCATGTGACACCCTCCAGAGCAGAGCACGAGGTGCACAAGTCAGAGCACGAGGTGCACAAGTACCACGAGAGATCTGGTGTCCTCATTTTGCCTTGGGTCCGCCGGGTTGGAGCAACCACAGACTCAACAGGTACATGGGAGACAGGGTCTGTGGGGTAAGTGAAGTGGGTACCATGCACCTGGAAGTACAAATCAAAAGGTACTTCTGGAGTTGCCTTTGAAGCTGTGCTGGTAAGGAGCCACTTCTCTCCACTGGATCCTTCCTTTCACTCCACATCCAGGCTAGGCTACCATTTGCCTTTAATAATAAGAAAACCACTGCAACAAGACTTACCTCCTCCTTGGAAAAACAGTAGGGAGCAGGGGCAGTAGCTGCAATGTATTCACACAATAGCTTAATAACTAAAAAAGTCATCACTTGCCTAGAAATAGGGCACTGATTTACTTTCATAGGAAAGTATGAAATCACTTATTTCAGACTGTGAGATAGTCTAATCATCAGGTTACTGGACATTTTGGAAAGTATGAACTTCTCTCCTACTTGCTGAAACTGTAATTTGAAGTAATTAAATATAATTTAGCCAGCTAACAAGCAGGGCTGGAGTTAAGGAGTTGGCGTGGGTAGATGAAGGCTACTCAGGCACATTTCCCTCCTGAGCCCTGTTCCAATTAAATGGGTACAACAGCTATGTTTGCAAATTTCTGAGCAGTGGACCAAAGGAGAGAACTCCCGTATCTTGTCTAAATCGCTGCCTCTCTTCTCTTACTATCGGATGGTTACTATACATTCTTACTTTATGACTAATCATAATGTTGCTCTTTTTTTCTCTCTGCCTTCTTCCCTTCCCTTTTTCTCCTCCTTTCCCAAACCTTCGGGTTTCCAGGTAAATTACATGCACACCTTTGGGCTTCCACTGCACCATTGGTATTTTAGAAGGCATCAGACATATCATTACAGTGCAGCATGTGAAGTTTGCTGATATTTCTGCAAAGTTCACTAATAAAAGTATTAAATAAGATCAGCACAAGGAAAATCCCTCCTAAAACTCAACAGCAACATCTCCCTGTCTTTTGTTTCCTTTTTTAACACTACTTCAGGTTTTCCTCCTGCATCAACTCCATATCCTCCTTCCTTACAACTACTCGTCTAACCCCTTTTGTTCTGGGTTAGCTAATATTTTGCTTTATAAAACTACATCAGCAATTTTGGTTTATCTTAAATCCAGATAAAAGGACCTACCATGTACTCTTTGTAAAGATAAAGAATTTGCCAATCAAATCATCTATCAGGTTGGCCTTTGTAACCATCTACCTCTGCTTGTCTCTAATTGTTTACTCCACATTTACCCTTGGCCCTCTCTGTGTACAATCACCTTCCAGCCTCCAAACTGCAGCTTAAGGCCATATAGACTGTGCATGCAGAACTCAAAGGCATGCAAATCCCACATCGATCCTAAGTGTAGATACACAGTTTCACTGTGTTGCACCATCTCTGGCCTGTCAAACTTGTTTGAAGAGCTTCTTGCTCCTCTTGGTCACCACTTGTCTCTACATTAACATCCCTTGCCTGGCTGTTATGCTTATGCAACTATTTCTGAAGACTGTTATAGAAAAGGGAATGTCAAGGAAAAAAAACAACTTTAGAAGTTATCTGTATTTTATGAGGATTCACATCTCTTTGTAAGAAGGGCCCATTCTTCCTATGTTGACTGTCAGTTAGCAGGGGCAGGGCAGAGAGAAGTTCACCAGTACAGATTCTTTTTGATTGTGGAAGAGACCTATAGTCCTATGAAGCTACATAGATGTGATGTAACGAATGAGGAAAAAAACACCACCACCACCAACAAAACCCTGTTCTGCCCATATTAACGAAGCTAGTGGAAGAAAACAGCTAGTTCAGCTTCCATCATAATAAACCCACATCTGCTAACACGCACACAGCGGGGGCAGCTCACATGAGGGAGGAAGAGGACACAGGTAACTAAAGGCAGCCTCTCTCCTCAGTCACTGCCCGGAGGCTCCTTCCCCTGTGCCCACTCGCTGCTCCGTTGGGGACGTGGCAGTGTTTGCTCTGCTCCACTATGGCCTGATCCGAGTTCCCTCATGCTACAGTCCTAACTCCCTTCTCCAACTGACTTCTCCCACTGTATTGTCCATGACCCACTCTAATTCCCTTCCTTTCTCTCCTTCACTCTTGAGTTGCTTTCCCCTCCACTCAAAATATTCAAATACCTTTTGAGAAGTTTTTACCTTTGGACTCGGAATGTATCTTCCCCAAAGGAAAGAAATCTTCAAAGAAAAGAAACGCTGCAGTAAAATGCCTATATGTTATATATCATTTAACTAGCTAGATACAGGGCCCAGCTGGTAACTACTGCATGTCTAATTTAACTAACCTCTTGTGAAAAAAAGGAAGACTGTATATTCTTTTGACTGCTATACACCCTGCATTTGCAATTTAACTTCTCTTATGTAAACTTATGTTAGACTAATTTTTATCCTGCAGGAGCAACATTTATGCTCCTTTCAAATCTGTCACTAAGTAGTAGCTATGTCATATAGGCTTGGTCATCAAGTGAACAAAGTGTATGGAACCACCAAAACTGAGCTTTAATTCCTGAACACAAAATTTAATATTACTTATAAGACTTTAAAAAAGTCTTTTTTTTTTTTTTTTTTCTGAAGGAAGGCACCTCAGAAACCCATGTATCAAGTGATCTTAAATTTGGAAAACCTTCAAATGATTTTCTGTGAAGCACACCAAGTATTCAGGAAAATTAAAATTACGAAGTGAATTTTAGAGTCCTTGAATGTTTCCATAAAACTGCATGCAACGCTGCAAGGACAAAATCTCTGAAACGGCAAAACAATATAAAATCTTCTGCATTAAACACAAGTATTTTTATCAGGATTAGGACCCAATAAAGCACTTCTTTGGAATTTTCTATATAAACAGTTTCTCTTAGAAGCAATGTGGAGAAGGAGAATAGGATCAGCACAAGGGACAGCAAGGCCACGTATGCTGCATACACTCCTCTGCTCTCCTCCCTGCCATTCCCCTGAACCTCACTGCTCCACTGCAGTCCCTTGCCCCAGTGGTGTTAGGAAAGGAGATTCAGCACAGGTAGGAGCAAGGCAGGAAGAAAAGCAGCAGACACACTGGTATCACAGCCATGGCTATCTTTGAGAGGAGCAGGGGACCTTGTTCTGTCCTGGCCTCTTGAGGTGATGAGGAAAAGTGATGCTTACAGAGCCACTGTGGCCTCTCAAACTGATTTCAGAGGAAACGTCTTTCTTTGCCTATGCCTTAAATCAGAACTTGATTTTTGTGCTGCTACAACTTCACCTCACCTGAGGTACTAACTATCTTAAAAAACAGGGACCCCAAGCCAGAATGAAGTAGCATGTTTTGTTGGTGGATTTATCCCAACATGCAAAGACAGCAGCCCAGAGGTAACCTGCCTCTGCTCATCACAAGCTCCATAGAAGAGCTCCAGGCTGCAGGCACCAGTGCCTAGAAGGGGGGATCTTGAAGCAAAATGAGGGCTCCTAGAATTGTTCCTGAACACCAAGATTTTCCTGGTAGCATTCTCTGAAATGCTGCTAGATTCTCTAGATAGAACTGGAGACAGAGACACAAAGTTTCAATGCCTGACTGTAAGCATCAAAGATTCAGATTCACTAGGAGACACTTCTGTAGCAAAGGAAGCCTGTTGGAGAGGGATCGAGTTCTTCTGAACCGCAAGAGGCACAAGCTACTGGCACATAAAACAACAAGAGGAGTGTGAGTTCAAGAGTAAAGAAAAGCCATCTGTCATCCCCACACTGCTGGCATCATATTCCCATTACGGATGAAAACATGGAAATTCTGTATCCTGAGGCAAGGGACAGATCAGTGGAAATAATATTCAAATAGCAAATGGGCAAATAAACGCCACTTAAATAAGGTGTCAAGAAGGGAACTGAAGCAATGGGACACTGCATCTGCATTAGTGCCAGAAGGCATGAAAAGTCTTTAGCCTCTGCTTACAACCAATATTCCTATTGATCTCCTCTGACAAAGAAGAACATCAAGACAGGCACTCTGTCTGATAAATGAACCTGTGCAAATGATTACAGGGAACAAGAAAAGAAAGAAAAAAGGGAAGAGGTGCTGGGTCAAAGGTGCAAAAGATGGAAACTGGAGAGGAACAGTGCGGAAGGAGGCCTTGACAGTTGCCACTGCTCCCTGAAGGTGTCCAGCCAAGGTGCTGGTGGTTGCTGCCTGGTACCTTTTTGCCCAGAAACACAATAGAATGGAGTTATTATGGTAATTTAACAAGTGTAGAAACTTCCTTATCAATCATCAGCTTTTCCATTCTCAGGGCATACTGTGGATATATAACACTTCATGTTAATGAGTCTGAAATCACACAGTAGATTAAATACTGCTACTTCTATAGCACCTTCACCCGTGAACCTCAAAGTATTTTACTGAAGGCAGAAGTTAACATGAAGATATATTCACTTAAGGAGAAATTTAGAGGTAGATTTTTCATATCGAAAGAGTAGGTAGGGTTGTTCTGGTGCTTAACTGCAAATACTTATGCAAACCAAAATACACAGGCTTGAGCTACTGCACAAGCAGGATTATCTGCATAATTATTTCTGTAGGAAAGTTAGCTTTCATTTAAAACACATAGCACAGGAGAAGATGCTCAAATGACCAAATGTAATAACTAATGATCAAATGACCAAACCTAATAACTGAAAACTCTCCTTCTATAATCAAAGAAAAGAAACAGAAAAATTGGGCAGGTTGGTTGACTTTAGTTTTGAGTAAACTGGATCACCCTCTGGAAAAGGCCACCTCTTTCCACTGATCACAAGAGTCTAAAGAAATGATCTGATTATAAATGTCATAAACATCTTATCACTTTGGAATATTAAGTTACCAAATTTCATTGTCTCAGTTTTGGGGAGTTGAGAGTCAAAAGATGATCAGATTGAAAAAAAAAGAGAGGAATTTAAACTATATTACATATATATATATAACAAATATATATTATATATATATTTACTTAAGATTTTTGGCATTCAGAAGAATATCTCTGTTATTAGATACTAAAGCATATTTCCCAGGATGAGGTCTGATTTATTCACTCTTTGACAGATTATGTCTTATAAAAGCATAAAAAAAATCCTACAGTCATCATGGTTTCAAGTTACACAGAAGAGACTCCAGTGCTTCCTGAAGCCTTTTGTGCTTCTCTAAATTGGCTCAAAGACAGTTTAATTTTTTAGAGTAATATTTTACAGGCTGTTAATCCAGAAAGTGGATTATTGCCTTTGGGTATTTGGTGAAAAAGAAATAAAATTGAAAACAACTGAGGTATTTCATTTAGAATAGCTGTTGCTGTGCATGAGCAATCATTTATTTTTCTCCCATAATATATTAGGCTTCTCAGCACTCGGACTTCCTAAAGTAGCTTCACTAACATGGTTGGCTGTAAGCCCCTCGAGCCTGTCATGTCAATTATCTGTGAATTTAGAAGGATTTACACAAAAGATCATAATGAGCTGGGTTTGAAAGAGGCTATAAAGGTGTGAGAAGCCTGGAACAGCTAAGATGGGGATATCTATCGTGTCAGCTCTCATGCTCAGATGATGAGAGTTTTTTCTCCTGCCTTTTATAAAATGTTAGAGAAATATGGAAGAAAAACTGCCAATAGGATGGAGTGGGACTGAGAATTTTCAAGTGCAGTCTTTACTACTGACTTGGCTCTATGATCTTTGTTCCATCACCCAACTTGGCTCACATGGTGACCTGTTCATACACTAAACATAAAATCTACATAAATTTAAGAATCCTGCTTTGAAAGGTGATTAGCTGAAAAATGGAGCCTAGTTCAGTTTTTAGCTTCAGTAGCAAATGTACCTTCTCATCTCCTGTTAAGAATGCAAGGTACTGGAGGAGAAGGCTCTCCAGCCACTCAAACTAGACTCCTCTTCACCTCTTCAGTTGTATGCAGGTCAGAGCAGGGGACCTGCCTCTGTCATCCTCCCTCTAGGATCACTCAGCACAAGTAACAAACCCCAGTTGCATGGAGAGCATCCACACTCAAAAGACGGACACTTGCACTTGCCATATCTGCCAGTCTCCTGTATAACTACTTCCTGCAGTAAGAAATTTAAGGGAGATTTGCATTTCATAGACTTTTGCACTGATATAAATTGGTTTTATAAATACGGAACAAGGTGAAGGGGAGTCCTCCCTGGTGCTGTAAGTGACAGCATCCAGTCTAACAGCTGGTTCAAGATAAAGGCTTACAGATCTCTGTGGATGACTGCAGATACACATGGATAGGGCTTCCTGTCTGCTAATAGTTCTCCGCTAGCTTAAGTAACCTATCTTCAAGACTTTGTATTTAAAATCTTCTCTAGCTTAAATAATAGACTATTGATTTTTTTTAGAATTTCATTTTTCTGTGTGCCATATACACACTGCACGCCTTCAGCATGACTGATGCTTGCTGCACTATACCTGAGAAATAAATCGCCATGTTAATATTTGTAAAGTAAATTTTGAATCTCAAATGAGCACAGTTCCAAGCAAATTGTAATAAAGACAGATGTTCAACTTCGATAAAAGCTGCAGCACTAGCATAAAGCTGTAACAGCAAAAGACTCACATTTGACTCTCAGCCACATATTTCCAAATGTCACTAGTGTTTAAGTTTGGCATATGATGCTTTGTAAAGAAGAGAATCACAGAACTATGTTAGCAAAAATAGGACTATTCTCATGTCAGAGTATCTGCATTTCCACTTTATCTGGTATCTCAAGAACTCCACTTAAGGCTACCAGCTGGCAGAGATATAAATGGCTTGTGGGTACAGCTCCTGGAAAATCTGAAGGCTGCAGAGAACAACTCCCAGCTGGGAGAGCAGAGCACAGCTCGGGCTGGCTTTCCCAGGGGAATGTTTCTTTCTTTCTGCCCATAGGTTCCCAATCTGAGTCTCAGTTTCAGTCGTGCTGGGGGTACAGAGTTAGCCACAATAAAGAGGTCTCCGAGTATTTACCTCATATGCAATAGCAAATGGATACAGCTAGATCAGGACATTACTACTGCAGTGAGCTTTTTATTTGTGTCTTTTTAGTATGTGCCTCTTTACAGAGCTAGAGACTCCTCAGGTTCCTGGAGTTGAAACAAGTGCTCCTTTGGAGTTCATTCTTTGTCATATTGCGCAAGAAATGCTCTATTTCTTTAAATCACCATTCGTAGGGCAAGCAACACATTCAGAAACTCCCTTTTATGTCGGAAGAATGACTGAAGAAATCCTCAGGATTAAAGAAAAGAGCCAGAAAATAGGCATTTTTTTTCATATGAGATTTCATGTTAACTGAAATTCATATGTAAAACCATGTGACAGGTAAAATAAGTTTAATTAAGAAAAAACACAAGAAAGTACAGCAAATAAAGTAAGAGGCGTATTTATGAGAGACCAGGAAACTGCCTTCTATTGAAGTAGAAGGATCTTTATAGAACAAGATGTGCAAAACTGGAACATAATTTTTGCCAAGTACAAATTAAGCTAATGTACCATTAAAAGCTGGCGGCTCATACACATTAAAAACATGAGATTAGGCCACAGATTGTGCTATGACAAACTATCTGTGCAGAGATGTGATAGCAGTGATCCAGCACCCAGCCAGGAACTTGAACAGCATCTTGCTATTTCTGTGGCATGCTAAGGTTGAGCTTTCTGAACACTAATGTTAATCTAAACAGAAGGCTGCCTTCTGCTCCACAAAGGACATTAACAGTGGACAAAAAGGGTCAACAAGGTACAAGGTCTTATGAGAGACACAATGCTTTAGGAGAAATAATATATCATTTTGCAATGATGCACAGTTCTTTTTAATGTTGGGCCATTTCTTTTTCGTGCTGCCATAACTTCATCATAGCTATATGGCTTCCTGCTGCCTCCAGCAAGAGATGGAATAAGGTAAAGCATCACAGACTCCAAAATGGAGTATTTTTAATCTCACGTTCTATAGGAGGATACTGGAGACCATCTTCGCACTGCTTGACATCAGCTACAAAATTATATGACCTTCAAGGCTGCCTTTAATCCTCTCTTCCCTCCTTTAGTTTCCCCAACAGCTTCTCCATTTGTTAATTCAGTAAATAGTTTTGTCATTAAAAAGTACTTGCTACTTAGTTTCCTCTCATTCAAGGGGGAAGCACAAAGCAATCAAACAACATCAAACAAACACACAAGTGCCAACAAAGCAATAAAATAAACGCTGCTGTTTTACTACACACCTTGAAGCAGGTGAGACTAACAGATCTGATGAAATGACAATTTCATGGCCAGAGTGTCTTCCAGGAAGAAGATGACCTAGATCCAAGTTTCTACTCAATCTAGAGGGCTTAGACCTTCCTGGGACATTGCTCTAACCATGGGGCAATAAGCTAAAGTGCACTGGGTAGCTGTACAGGCACTAGAGGAGAGAGAAAAATGCAGAAGTGATAGGTGAAGGACAGATGAGGCAGATGCCTGAGCAAAGTGCCCTGGGACATGTGCGCTCTAACCCACCTCTTCCTCCTCACTGCAATCTGTGGTGCTGCCTGTTCACATCCCAGAAGGACGTGTGCTCCAGGAAGCGGCATTGATCATCTGACTCAACAACCTCAGTGGTTTATTTATCTTTTCATGACTGTGACACCAAGGGGCTGCTCTCTCAATGCATGCCACACATACACACATGGGGCCGCAAAAACTTTCAGGAAATTGGGCTATAAATGCCAAACACAACATCCTCTTTAAGAAGGTCTACTACTTACACACTCATTTCTCAGAGATTTCTGTTGAATACAGTTCATCAGTACTGAGAAAGAGGCATTTCAAGAGTACTGACGACATGTAGAAAAACAAATCTTGTGGATTTTCATAAGAGATCATAGCTCTCTTGGCCCACTTGAAAACCCAACACTGCATTTTCATAAATCAGTAAGAAAAATATAGTTCTAAATCATCCTTTAGCTACGCAGCAGTCAGTTCTTCAAAACAGGAGTGGAATCCAAACCTCCAGGGAGCCCAGAGGAATTTAAGTGCAATTTGCAAACTTTGAGGGCATCTCAGGAAGCAAAGACAAATTGCACCCTTAAAGGCAGCTGCCTCTGTGAGTGTCTCTGCTGCTGCTTTCAGTGTGTCTCGTTCGTAAGCTGTTTTCTCTGTTTACTTCATCAGAACAATTATCATTTGTGCCTTCCAAAATTAGTTTCCAAAGATAAAACAATCATGCAAAGGACAGTAAAAGCTCTCCACTGTTCCATATCTGCACAAATTACTTCACATTTCAGATGATTTTATATGCATTTAATCACTGCAGATTAATTAGACTGCATGCAGAAACCAGCAAAACACTGAAGAGCTAACTTCAGTTTAAGTGCACAGGCAGCTAACTTGTGGCTTTTTAGAACAATTTTAATTAAAAATACTAGAAAAACCATCCAGCTGAAAATATTGGGAGCTTTGGGATGGGCTTAGCATAGCTAATTAATTGTATATTTAATCAAAGCTGCCTTTGGCTGCAATTAATAATCTATTTTCCTCTAGTAATAAATATAGTAATTCTGTGAAACAGAATATATAATTTGCAGAACGCCATATGTATGGAAGAGCTGTGCTGAAAGAGACCATTTGTGCCCAGCCTTCAGAGGCACATTGTTTTCCTTTTAAATATGTAAGACTATTTTGAAATCAGTTCTAAATGCCATGTCATAACAACAGTTTATGAAGCAGATACCCCAAAGTGTCCCGAATTTCTCTGAAAGAGGAAAAATAAACAAAAATAGCAGTGCATTTGAAGGAGCCTGACTTTCTTGGTTCGCAATGGAGAGAATACAAGAAATGCCCCATCTGCTCAGACCAATGCTCCATCTAGGTAACCTGTCTCCAGCAATGGCGATGGGAAATATCATGAGAGAACACATGAAACTGGCTGCTTTTGGCAGTCATGTCATCTTTACTCTTGCCGGAGCTAAAGGGATTTTACAGATCATCTTTTACAAATTCATTTACATGGGAACCTGAAGATGCCTTTTTCACTTCGTTTCCAAACAGAAGAATATAATAGCTGGCAATGTTCCAGCTCCAGCCATCCAGGCCAAATGCTGGATTTTATCCACACAACCAGATGAAAATACTCCCACTAAAGCAGCATAAACCTTCCAGCTTCAAGAGTCGCAGAAACACCCATCCATCTCCATCCATCTACTCACAGCATGAAAGCCAAGAGCTGCAACAGCATCTTTTGTGCTAGACACCTCCTTTCATTTCTATGACACAAATTCCCAATTGTGCTGCTGTAACATGTTTTTCACGTGGTCCAGTTCTGAATTATCTCCTCTTTCACCAGGTAAGTGCAAATCTAAATAAAATATCTGTATTAATCTAAAACAGTGAATTTTCCACTCCTAGAATTTATAATGTTCTAATAACCACTTTGAGTGCTTGCTTGCTTACTTGGTTCATAAACATTTTATCTGCATTAGATATTTCACTCAGCAGTCAATACACTCTTTTACCTTTTCTTTCAGTTAACACAAGGGATTGACTAGAGAATTATCATCTTGATGCACCCTCCTGATGCAATTAAATTGGCAAATACATTAGATATTGATCTGTTAGCAAACATGTATTGGTGAACACCAACTTATTAAATAGAAATGGATGCTTCATTTATAATATATATTATACATATATGCTGCAATCTGTGGTCATTGTGACTGGACTACAATAAATGTACAGTTCATTGCTTCCTTCAAAGACACCCATGTACAGCTGATGTGCATAGACTGCATACTCCTACAGGAAAGACTGCACCTGTAGGCACTTTTTATGTAGGAAAATCTAACACTGCACTTCTCTTCCATTGGTTCTGTATTCTCTTCTACTTCTTTTATGTGCATTACATTTACATATCTTGTATCTTAAAGCCAAAATCTGCTGTTCCTGATACTCATGCCAAACCTATCTACTTGAGCATGCTGTAATAATTTAATAGTGCAAGTTGACAGCAGACAGATTTCGGGAAGTCTTTCCCAAGGGCCTCATCTCGGGCCTATTCTTTCAATAGGAGGCCACAGAACTTAAGTGTTCCAGGCAAAGAGTTAAAAGGTTACATCCTGACTCTGAAGTCATCTACCTGTCTTAGCTATATCTTGCCTGGCAAACGTATAGTTTTCTTTTTATTTCCATAAAAAAATGGGAATTGTATTCAACTATAAGCTCTCTCACCTTCCAAGAGTTATAGTTAGGCCCTTCTCTCCAGTAAGCCTTAATCATATTTGGCTAGTCTACCATCTTATTCACATTCCAAAAAAAAAGTGTCCTGGGAATGAAATTCTGCAAACTAATCTAATTACAAGTGAGAAAACAAAGGGGCTTATTCTACATATTTACTCTCCAACTAAGGATAGTTGCACACAGATTTGAAAGGTATTTACTGTGTATAATTTACAGCCTAGCAAGTACCGTTTTTTTCAGTCTTTCAGGACAAAAGTTTTCCATATAAATTCCAGTTTTACTGACTTGGATACTCCATAATAGCATCTCACTCCCCATATTTAGCTGCATTCTCTTTCATTCAATCAGATTTCATCACTTCTAGTTGTGCATCCTTTACCACACTTCTCATTATTCAATGAGTCATCACTATTCTTCAAGAAATCCTGCAATTATATAGTAACTGATACCTTTGGAATAAAATCATACATAAATATGCTGGCTGTATGCACCAAGAGTGCAAAGAGAAAAAAATGAGTCAATGTTTTATATTTGGGCTCTATTGTGATGACACCTTTGGTAGTGTTTTCAGTCTAGCCTTATGCTTAGATTTTAGTGTATGTAAGATTTATGCAGGCAGTTGTTCTATCATCAACACTAAAAAGAAGAAACTGCTTTGTAATACTATTGGTAAATACACTAGCTGAATATTAAAGACATGTTGGAGGAGACTCAAGTTACCTGCAAAACATTAAATGTGTGGTACACAACACTTCACTTGTACCTATGAATCTTTCATAGCAAGCTAGTTGTTGCTAAGGTATAATACTTCAGGTAGCACCGATCAGAAGACAAAGATGGTATTTTAAAGTGGTCAAAAAAGTAGTTACATTCATGTGCATCTAAGAAGACTAATCAAAGCAATAATGATAGATGAGGCAGCTAAAGTATGTTCACCCACAGTATCAATAATATTTCATATTCCATACTCTAGAATGTGAGAATTTTCCTATCTCCACTACTTATTATGTAGGTCCTCAAGCTTTGTCTTTTATTCTTTTACATAATTGCTTTTAACTACTTATTTCCTGGGAAACGAGACTTGAAACAGATCTGTTCAATAAATAGAATCTTAATAAATGAAAATTTTGATTCACATTTTCACAGTATCTACTGCAGCAGAAATATTCCAAATGTTCTGAGTGTATTCTATACTTTACATTTAATGAAAAATAAAAGTGCATAACAGAACAGTAGGAGTGACAATCTCACTGAAGTGCAAAAAGTCATGAAAATGCTGCTTCATAGCTCCTCCTGCCCACCTTCAAGATAGAGCATTCCTCCTTTTAGGTGGCACATCATACAGAGTTACTCATGGTGTTGTTGCTACTATTATCTAAAGATATCAAAGCAAAGTACATAGAACATGATAATATACCTTATACAAGAAAAGGTCATGCAATTGCATGCATGCAGTGGTTCCACGATTCGCTGATCCTAGATGTATGCACATTTGTATCACTCGACAGTATTATCATGTTTCTGATCTATTGCCAGAGTGCATGATCACAAGTTTATGGTACAATGCCAGTTACGTGACAACTGTGAGAGCACAGACAATTGTTGATGCAGCATAAAGTTAGAATGGTGTAGACAGATGATATCTGAATTGGTATTAAGCATAAGCCCTCCTGTAGGAAACTAGCCAATCAAATTTTTTTTCAACAAAACTGAACTAGAAAATGAATGTTAATCAAATCTGTACTATCTACAATGTAGTCACAAATTTTGCTATGTTGTATTAAGAACCCTAGAGCTGCATTTACTTTATTACTTCATGACAGCTTGACAGAGCTGGGGAATACACATGTAATTTAGCCTGGCAGGCCTTTTTTTCTCTTTTCTTTTTTTGTTTGTTTATCATACAAATTGAAAGAAGTGGTTGCGGAGGTCTCAAAGGTTAGCATGGCTCTGAGGCATAACTTTTAGTTATGTTGGTCCAGTTATGCAATAGGTTTGATCTCCTTTGCTGAAGAAGTTACCCTAGTAAATGCCTCCTAATGATTTATGAAGATAGGATCCATCATTAAGATCAATCAAAAAGTGTATGTAGTTTCTCCAAGACCACTAACTGGATTTTCTCCAAAACAGAAATGAGAAAAAAAAAAATCAATCTGTTGCAATTATAAAACAATACCAATCAAAGCTGGATGCAGCTAGTTCTAAAATATTATTGACTACATTGGCACAAAGTAATGTCAAACCACATCACCAATTAAGAATAGGGAAAATAACTGTAAAACTTGGGGGAAAAAAGTATTCAGAGATAATTAATCCTCTAATTAGCATGCTAAATTTAGTTGAGGAATAGTGAAATACTTTCATCTGCACTTATGTACATAAATGATCTTTTAACTTTTTTTTAGAAAAGATTCATCTATTCCATTTTGTATATCATTGCATTTTTTTTCATTACTGTATGTCTAGGACTATAAATCAAAGGTGCAAAGCTGTTTCTGAGAAATTTCCTGTCGTAGTTTAGGAATGTACCCTCTCAGATAGACTGGATAAGCAGACATATTACTAAGGTGCTTTTGAACTTGTGGTTTTAGCGCTGAACCAAGCCTCCTGAACTTGTAAGGAATTCAAATCCTTTCATTACACATTTAAAGATTAAACTCTTTGCAGGTTTTCTACTCAGGAAGTGTCAGTTTTTAGCATTAGCCACTATGGAAAAATTGTAATTAGGGATGCTTTGAGGAAGCATTTGCTGCTGAAGACAGAAGCTCACTATTGAGTCTACAGGACATAATCAGTCTTTGTCACTCTTAAAAAAATAAAATTATGAAATATGAACCCAGGCCTTGAAAGCCTCTGGAATTAATCACTAGTAGATACAGTAATGCAAGTGAGTTGATGCTAGAAGCTTTTTTTCCGGGCAGATGGGCAGTCATGACGCTACTGAATGCTGAAAGGAGAAGAGAAAACATAGGAAAGAAATTAAAACAACCAGAGTGTCTGCTGTGACCTCGTGACACAGATTTTTCTTTTAAGAATACAGACAGTAAAGAGTTAATGCAAGCTGAAAGTGTAAGCAGAAATAGAGCTGTGCTCTGGTCTCACTACATGTTTTGTTTGCTTAACACCAGGCAGGGAAAGCTTCATGTTCTCGGGCACTGACAGCCCCCAGGGCAGACTGCACAGACCAGTTAATGCTCAGTCCAAACAGGCCAGGCGCAGCCTCTGCGAGCACAGTCCTTGCAAATGCTTACCTTGCACAGGAGGCCACATGGCACTTGCTGCAACCCTGTGGTCCCTCAGTGCCCTCAGCAAGGACTACCTGGCAAGTCGTCTTTCCTGACCCGACCACTGTGGATAGATACTCTCCTGGGAGGATACTTCTTCTCTCACTGCAATAGCTGTGACGATGTTACGCTGTCCCTCCCACATCCAAATTGCTACTTGCAAGCTAAACCAAGCGCTGCCTCCTCTTCTGCATGAGGATCTTTCCCTTGAGCTAGATTTTTTCTGCCCCCTCTCATGGTCCCCGTGAATGTATTTTAGTCAAAAAGAAAAGAGAAATTTGCTAGATCTTTTTTAGAGCAAATCATACTTAAGAAAGACATTCTAAATATCCCCAAATTTAAGACTGCTGTGACAGAGCCTGGATCAAAAAAAAAAAAAAAAAGCTAATTCAAGAGGGCACATCCTATATTACAAAAAGATCCATGTCCCGACTCTGCCACAACCTGTTCTAGTGACAATAACCCCACTGATATATTTAAGTTAGGAAAAATAATACACTATTGCTCAGATTTATAAGCCAGAATACTTGACATTGTGAAGAGCTCTAACTGTTAACATTTATAGGAACACAAACTAGAATGGAAGCAAAGTAAAAATCATACAGAGGGACACAATATGAGGGACAAGGGGAAAACTAACTGCTATTCTTGCCTTCTCATTGAAAAAGGGTTTGAGGAATAAATGCTTCTCAGCTCTTAACTCTTACAAGTTTTTAGCATAATTTAGTTTTTCTCTAAATCAGACAAGCCACCAGGATCAGGTACAGTATATTACAAAAGAACCCTGTAAAAAAAAGGTCTGTCCATTCTTATTGTGGTCCACTCAAGCTCTTTTTACTGCTCACATCATTGTAAAGAGTTATTTTACTTTTTAAAAGTCACATGACTTTTTATTGATGAGAAAAACAAGGACAGCAGGATCTAACTCCTACTCCACAACTCTTTCATCCTCTTAACTGAATGTATTAGCCACTTTCTCTGAATGGAGAACAGGGGAAAGTTCAACAGCAGACTGATATAATAACAAGGATACAAAATATAGATGAAAAGAATGCATATCTAGATGTATGATGAACTGATATTAGCATATAAATTCAATATATGTACAACAGTAGCCTTTGAATTAAACCACAAAGAACACTGTCTAGTTGATTAGTTGTTTATTTTTTTCTTTTGAGGGGACACATCACAGCTACAGACTGATGTTTTAATAAGGAAACCAAAAACCTTTAATGGTGATTAAAAGGACTAGTGGCTACATGTCATAATTTATGAACACTGATTGCGCAGGATTTTGACAAGGACCATTAATTGTCACTGTGTAGCTACCTTCTGAAGTCACATAGTAAATTTAATTCTAGTTCTTATAAGATGTGGTAGGATCATTAAAGAAAGCTTGAGGCTAAGCACTGATAATAGGAGTGTTTTAATATTCTCATTACTTTTACACATCAACAGCATGTCATACATCAGTTCTATGTATTGCACCTAAATCTCAAAAGGAAAAAAATTTTAAAAAAGCTTTCTGTCGCCTACACTGTTATCTAAGAAAGTGAGGTATTAGGAGTTCTGCACTGTTTTACCAGCCTGAGGCACAGTAAGAGTCTAAAGGAAACTAGAGTAATTTCATATTTCCTTTCTTTAAGGTCTGTTTTACCCTTTGGACTATTCTTAAGGATTGACTGCTTTTCTACTGTTCATTCAGAATAAAAGGAAAACAATTAAAAATAATGGATGTCTTTTGTCCTTCTCTAAAGACTTTAGGATTTCTAGGAGGCAAGATTATCTTTCTCCAATGACATTTGGTATGGATAAAGCAGCAAGACTAATGAAAAGTAGAACAGGAACCTTTCCCATTCTCCTTTATTCCTCTTCTTCACTTATTTCAGAGCAAAATGAAAACATTACTGTGGAGTGTGTCACACAAGGCAAATATGCGCATACTCACAGAAATGCAGACAAACTGAACAAGAAGCCAGGTCACAGCACTCACTGCTAAGGCAATGGCAGTGCTCCTGCCAAGCAAAAGGACCAGCACAAGAAGGAAAGTATCTAGCTCAGGCCTCCTTCCTTGCTCACATCAGGGAGGGTGGGTGATCAGGCTGCTGGAGGACCATCCCTGTGCATGGATGACCTGTGACCCCTTGGGAAGGAGGGCTTCAGGGCCCTCCCAGGCCATCCTGTAGTTGCAGGTACTCACCAACAACCCTTCCTGAGCACTGCTTTTCCATGGGTTTGGGGGAAGACTGCATGATTTCAGGTTCTGGCTTAGAAATATTATCATGTAAACATGGGATATCATTCATCTCACCTCATTCAGACATCACAAGTTATATGCCTGGGGCCTGCAGGCTTCCACTGAAGTCAAAGAAGGAAGGGGATACCTTCAAAGACAAGTCATGTCATCCGTCTACCTCTTTTAAGGAAGAGATCAGTTGCCCTCCGATAGTCTCTAATTCTTATTGTGTTTTTTCCCCAAGTAAAGGCACATGCCTAAATTATGGAAGATAAATCCCTTTCTAGCCCCACTATTTTCCTAGCAGCTTGGCTTCTGAGTGCAATGAGCTAGGATCTCATCCTCATCCAGTGGGTAATTGGGGTCAGCCCCAATGGACAAAATAGATATATAATAAAAAATTATAATAAAAATCCGGCAAGAGAATAATAAAGTACAATCAGTTTCATTAATAAGCCACTGGAAGTTTCCATTCAAGCATACTGCGCTTAGAATCCGGTTTTATAGAATCACCGAATCCTAAAGGTTGGAAGGGACCTCTAGAGATCATCTAGTCCAACCTCCCTGCACACACAAGGTCACCCAGAGGCTAAGTCCAAACAGGTTTTAAAGATCTCCAGAGAAGGAGACTCCACAATCTCTTTGGGCAGCCTGTTCCAGGGCTCTGTCACCCTGTTATGAAATTTTTCTTTAAGTTCCTGTGGAACTTTTAGTCCTTCAGTTTGTGTCCGTTTCCTCTAGTTCTATCAGCGGCCACCACTGAAAAGGGCTCGGCCCCCTCCTCCTCACTCTCTCCCTTGAGGCATTTATACACACTGATCAGGTCTCCCCTCAGAGCCCTCCAGGCTGAACAGGCCCAGCTCTCTCAGCCTTTGCTCATAGGGCAGAAATTCCAGGCCCCTGATCATCCTGGTAGCCCTGCGCTGGACTCTCTCTAGCAGCTCCACATCCCTCATGTACTGGGGAGCCCAGAACTGGACACAGTACTCCAGGTGTGGCCTCACCAGGGCTGAGTAGAGGGGGACGATCACCTCTCTTGACCTGCTGGAGACGCTCTTCTTAATGCACCCCAGGATCCCATTGGCCTTCTTGGCCACCAGGGCACACTGCTGCCTCATGGTCAACTTGCCATCCAAAATACTAATGCCTCTAACAGCCACAGGGTTTATTTTGTTTGTTTGGTTTGGTTTTGTAGAGAGCTATTTCTCAAAGTGAGACAGGCAAACTGGTAATATTTCAGCAAAGTTCAAAACTGAAACTAATTCTATGTTCATAAAATAGGAAACAAAGCCTAAGAAAAGGGTTCAGCACTGCAATTTCCCCTGAGGTTGGCCAATTAATTTTTGGTTGCAGTATATTTGGAGGATGCGGAACCTGCTTTGTTTACAACTCATTCTATATTATTTAACACATTATCACTGTTGACATCACATTAATTAAATAAGCTCAGAGACAGATTGTTCTAGCTTTTGAAGGTAGAGTGCATAAAAGACCCCATAAAACAAATTCCTTTTCCTCCCACTTTTTAAACACCACACCAGAGCTAGAAGTATTTCCCATCACAATTTCTTCAGGAACCAATCTTTCAATGTCTGAGAAATTTCTGTTTTGATTACACACAAACATATGATGAATTAAAAATTGCCAGGACTCTCACAAAAACATTCCTCAAAGGGTTAACTCACTTGTTTGTTCTCACTCCAAGATTGAGTACACCTCTGGGGAGCTCCATAGACCAAGCAGTCTGAGGTCAGTAGGACTGTGGAGGAGCATGTGACAATGGAGGGCAGCTTGCAAAACCGTAAGCAAACGGATGGAAGTAGACACCCATGCTCAGTACTGTTTTGTTGTAGAACATGTGGTTTTCTTCCCCGCACGTGATGTGGCTGAGTGGGAGCACCAAGCCTGCAGGGATCAAGGTGGCCACGCCATGGGCTGTGGCGATGGAGCTCAAAGCAAGAGTCCTTTCCATGGGGCAAAACATAATCACACTGCATGGCCAAGACACAAACATTTCTCACTGACAGGATAGATTCTGCTTGCTGCTGCCTCACAGCAGTACTGCAGTGGAGGCCTGTTCTGCTCCTGTGTCTAGAGCAACTGATTTAGAGTAAGCAGTAAGGCAAAATGTGTATCTGAGAGACAACCATAGCTAAAGGTATTTCTGCAATGTGAAAACACTCCATTTAAATGCTTGCATGTTGGTATCTTGACATGGTCTCCCATAAGTGCTAATCTTCTAGCTATCCTTACTGCTGCTCCATGGCTTTTGACTTATCACTGTGTTCTTATTGCCTCCAGCTGAAAAGCAAAATTTTTCTTTGATTCATACCAACTGTGAAACCTGCTATTGAGAAAATAGCCAATGGAAAGATCCGATCATGAGCCAGAAGTGAACACCTACCACAGTCCACTCGGAACAGGGCTGATAAAGTTATACCTCCTGCTACCAAAATAGAGTTTATTTCTTCATTTCTCTTAACATAAATTTCTGTTCCACATATTAATTTCAAGCAGTTCTTTATTTTCCCTTTTTTCATATTTTGTCTTAAGCACCTTTGTGTCCTGATTGCAATTCTCTTTTCTTTTCCCCTGTTAACATGTTGTCACTTAACTCCAAATTCCATCCATGACCTCCATATCTACAGATGTTCAATCATAACCAATGCACTATGCAGTTAATTCATTTCATATAGATAGCCTATGGGAGCACCTTGGTATGACCACACATCTTTCAGGTCTGCTATTAATATAAAATACATTGTTTAAACACACTCAGAATCTTTTTTTAATAATCCATCCAAAGTGAATTATCTTGGAGCTATGCTGGACTGCAATTAATGGCAGGTCTCTACAAAACCTCACTATTGGCTCAGTATAAAAGAAATATGCAACTAATAACAGAAGCAAACTGTGCCTCTCTTAAAAAAAAAAAGAGTACAGCATTTCTGAAGCTAGCTTAATGGTTCTTGTGTTCTGTATGAAATGAGATAGATGTTTTGCTCTGCCTGTTCACAGAACTAAAAATTAGCCCTGCATATGCATCACTGGAGTTATCGCTAAGTGCAGTAACTCTGTAGCATGAAGTACTAGCACTTCCATGTAAATAGCGCTTATCAGAGTTGTATTTGCACATCTATACAAGGTTGCTAATGGCATGGACACTTACTGGAACAGTCTGTACCTTACGCTGCTTGAATTATTGATCAATTACAAACAGATCACTAGCAACTATGAATCATTAAATCCTTACAATAAATCACATGGACAAATAAAGGAGGCCTAGGGTGAATAATCTTCTTTTTCTCTCTTTTTCTGAGTTCACATCCAGAGGGGTAGCATTAACTCATTTATAGTAAGGCTACCTTCTAAAAACCAAAACAGCAGCATTCCCAAAGAGTCTATGGTTGCTTGAAGTGAAGAACATCTCATGCATTATCTTGGCTGAGAAAATTGAGACTGCTAATAAGGTTAACCTCCAAAATACTTTCATATCTGAAGAAGCTGATCATTAAAAGGTAAAGCTCTCTAATTCTTTTTCACAACTTTGATAAACATTCTTAAAAAATGAAGTCATCTAGTAATAAGTATCATAGTTCCTTAATTCAGCAAAAACAAGTGGATAATGAAAAGATTAAAAAATATATTGACTAGGTAAGGGACAACACAGAGGAGTTGGTGTCATGAACTATGGCTCTGTTAAACTCTGTTTAGACATTAATCTGCTGCTGATTTCCCAGATATTTCCTACATTTCACTGTAGATTATTTAGCTGACAGACTCTTTTATTCTTTCCTCAGTAGGAAAACACTTGGTTTCAGATTCAAAGGTTCCTAATTCCTTATCTAAACAAATGGAAATTGGGCAGTTTCAAAAGGAGTCTAGATCTTAAATAACTTACTGGATGTAGGCCATATTAATTTCTATACCTATGCCACAGGGATTTGCTTTTCTGTGTATTGAGAAGAGTTTTCATTGATAATGCTTTATTGACACTTTATTTATTGGTGATGTTATGCTAAAGAGTAAGCTGAATTTTAATCAATTTAGCCACTGAAACAATCAATCAAGCTACTGAATTTGGTGTGGACCTAAATGGTCCCTCAAGGTTTCATCAGAGTTGCCATCTGTATCTAGAAAAATGAGTATGTAGAACACTGAATAAAAGGGCTAATTTCCTAGAATAGGAATTGGCTTTCAAATTTCTCTAAATTACAAAGGCAAGTTTCCATCCTGGTTGTCTGGGATGTAGACATTCTAGTCATAAGTTCTTGAAATATAAACTTTGACATGAACTCACAAGGGCTATTTATTCATATTCTCTCCCAAATCGGATCAGGTTTCAGTTTGTAAACACCAGCATTAACCAAATCTATCAGGAGTAACAAATCTCTTATTTCTCTAGGGCACAATGTTGATTGCTTAGAAACTCATCATAGTACTTCCATTTGCATTTTACTGTTTGTTTATTTTATTTTCTCCAGAGCATAACCCAGGCAGAGTAGGCTTCACATGTTTTTACTCACATACTAGTGCCATCAATAGAAAATATTTATCCTGCTTCTTATTCTCCATTACCTATGATTCTTCAAATATGTGTCAGTATGAGTCTCACTTTAGCAGTGGATTCTTCAGTGTTGGATGCATTTGCTCTGGGTACTTTTACAGTCCTCATCTGGTTTGCAGTGCCTACACAGCTTC
This sequence comes from Nothura maculosa, assembly GCA_032353885.1. Classification (NCBI taxonomy): domain Eukaryota; kingdom Metazoa; phylum Chordata; class Aves; order Tinamiformes; family Tinamidae; genus Nothura; species Nothura maculosa. The sequence continues at coordinate 3,374,077 of JAUBOD010000314.1, read as the reverse complement.
ACCACAGAAACTGCTCTAGCTTTTTGGTCTTTCAAGATGGTTCAGGGCTTTGTCTTTAGAGAAACAACATCCTTCCTGCAGGGAATTGCAAGTATTTTTAAACTCTAGGGAAAAAAAAAAAAAAAAAAAAGGAAAGAAAACCCACTCCCGGCGATGAAACAGGTATGTTTCACTACTTGTTCTACTGCTGCAGGTGCAAGAACCAGAATCACTAGTGTCAGAGTTTGAAATGTCAGTGCTGGGACTGTCAGTGTCAAAAGGACCATGCCAAGAATGGCAGGAGTGTCAAAATGCAAGGAGACAGGAAAACATGGAGACAAGTGAAATCATAACAGCAGCACTCTCTAGAACTGAGGCAGATAACATTGCTGCTGTCAAAATTTTCTTTGATCTTTGAAGAGTTTGAGGAAACCCTGGGCAATGCTAACTTGTCTTGCTTCATTCTAGTCATGATCATCACCTCTGTATCTAAGTTGATCCATGTGGACTGGTCACAGAGTCACAGAGAATCACAGAATGGTTAAGGTTGAAAGGGACCTCTAGAGATCATCTAGTTCAACCCCTCTGCTCCAGCACGGATACCTAGAGCATGTGGCACAGACTGGCATCCAGGTGACTATTGAAGATATCCGGAAAAAGATTCTACAATCTCTCTGGGTTTTTTTCTAGCCTTTTCGAGTGCTTTATCACCTTCAAAGTGGTCAAGTAGATGTAGGGCAAACTAACAGCCCTTCTGGCACCTTCCAGGAAAGGATTTGTATAGCTGAGTGAGCATCATGCAAACACAAGCCAGATCAGTCTGCAGAGTGCAGGCAGAATCTGAGTTCTCAATGGAGCATGAGGTTGGATGGGCATGCTAAGGCATGCTCAGGCTAGGCAAGTAGACTCCCCTCATCCAAAACTGCAAAATATGTTAGAGGAAGAATGAAGAGTGCAGCAAGATGGATAACTTCTCTCTTGACGTCAGAGACAGTAAGATAATGGACAGTGGGCCACAACTACTTTTTTTTTTAACACTTCTCAGAGAATTCAGCAAAATGCAGGTGTTTGTACCACCACTCAGGAACAACTTCACCAAACACCTCATCTTCCATCCATGGAATGACATGTGCATGTGCAAAAAGATTTCCACTGGCATGTTCAAGAAGACATACAGATTACTGCTATTAATTAATTGTGGTATCATGTGAATAGCTATGAAGTCTCAGAGATTTCATCATGAGTCAGGAGTCTGTCCTATCTTCAGATGAATGATTACTAACACTTTGTGCCTAGAAGAGTTTGCATCTCAGCATATAACAAAAATAAATGGTTAAAATAAACCAATCAGATGAACAAAGATTCTCAAGAAGACCATAAGATTTGCTTAATTGGTGTATTTTTTGTCCTTACTTACTAAGAATGTTATATCATGTCACTGGCTTTGAGACTTTAATCACAGCCCCTTTAGCAAGCTGCAAAAATGAATGCAAGCTGAAAAAGGCAACAAAAGGTGAAAAAGCTACTAAAAACTGAAGAAAATTAATAAATTGCTCCAAACTCTTCAACTAATGGAAAACAAATAAAAAGTAAGACATCGGGCATCTTTCAGAAATGTCATCTTTATTCTAATTACACTACACTGGAAGTCTGGTCCAACCTCTTCATCATCACTGAACACTGAGTCAAATACATTTCAGTAATGATTCCTTTGATCACTTGAAAGGAAGGGAAATAATTCACCATATTATTTTCTGAGAGCAAAACACTTATAACTACTTATAACTAATACTTAGTCTTAGAATAACATGAACTATACAAAAACCTCTGTTTGCACAGAAGAAATAGGTTTTCCCACTGAAAATCATCAGCTGCTTCTAAGTTTTCTGAAAGCTATGCCAGACAATCTCCAAAAAGCTGTCTTAACCAAACAGAGCTAGAATCATCGTCTGCATTTTATATGGCTCTTGCACTCCTGTAAGTCTTCTGATTTACATGGAATTAATTAACCATACCAGTGCAGAGAAAAGCAGGTTCATATGAAAGGGCAGATTTACTGAATGCAGCCGTGGAGCGTTTAAATTGTACCTGCAGCTACTTCCAGGACATAGTGACACAAACCAGTGCAAATGATGCACCCTCCTTTTCCTGTCCTTAGGAAGATAACATAAAGGTCCAACAGATTTCAAGTGTAGTCAAACTTCCAGTGGACACAGCTAGTGTAGTGGGTCACTTAGTAGTCTTACTAATAGACGGCGAGGCTAGTGTGGAGTTGGCCTGTGGATCCTTGTTCCACCTCTTCATGGAATCCTGACTGCAGTTAAACCAGAGGCAGCCTCCAGCTATAAACCAACCACAAATAACCTGGTCCTACATCCAAAACATGGTATTCCGTCATATTTTAGAACATAAGTGGGAAGTCTAAGAGGGACCTTACTGACATCTTTGACCTTCTGATGGGAGCTTTAGAGAAGATCAAAAATCTTTACCATGAAGGTGATCAAACAGTGGAGCAGGTTCCTAGGGGAGGCTGTGCAATCTTCATCCTTGGATGTATTTTCTCATTCTCTGAACTAAATATGTCTATATTCTCTAATTCTGTGATTCCTCTTCACAACATATGACACAAGTGAAGAGAAATGAAGAAAAATAAACTTACCAACCAGCTGGGCATTTTAAGGAAAAGTAAAAGGACTCTTACCTGAAAAACAGAACAGAAAACAAAAGCTTAATAATTCATGAATATCACCCAAGTAATGAATTTTATTAACTCCAGGTATATAAATAATACACATGAATTTGAATTCATAGCATTGTAAGTATTTTTTCTGATACAACTGTTCTCTGTAAAACATAAAGATACAGCTATGCTGGAAGACATTCCAGGGATCTTTGCATGTCTTCACTGCTTGCAGCTTATACTCAGAGCACAGACAAAATAAGTTTGTCATCTTTAGACTCTGACCTGAACATATTTATAGTCACTTCCTAGTATTTCTGTTTCATGAGACATGTGCCAGCCTTTCTTGTAGACAATTTCACCTTCAGTCCCTGCTGAGAATCTGTCCACTAATGACCATAATGAAACATGCTTTGTGTGAGAGCCTGTTCATTTATTTTCATTCCCGTGAGTGCCTTCAGAGACCAGTGTTGTAATCATGGCTACTTACTATTTAATTCCCAGCCAAATTTATGGCCAAATTGAAAAATGGATGCAGGCTGCCTGATGCAGGATGCTTTTGTCTGAAGTGTCCTCGTGGAATCATTATACGTGCATTAATCTTTAATCTGCAATTAAACAATCAGTTCTATGTAAAAGATAGCTGCAAACAGATCTCTTGAATGTGTCCTGACAATATATCTTAATGGGCATATGCGTGCTGCAGAGAGGCTGGGACAAAAAATGTCAGCAATTAGGACAGAATCCATCACTGGGCCTCAGGTCAGGGAAAGGTTATGGGAGAGCGAAAACTCCACCATGGAGCTGCACATCCTCTGTACCTGTCACTGCTCAAGGGCTTTCCCTGCACCCCTGGGGAAGCACACGGTAAAGTGGAAAGGAAAGCAAGGTGGGAGTGGGAAAGGAAATACAATAGATTAAGCTTAGCTTAGCTGATAAATCTGTCTTGGTAGAAAATGCAACCTGCTTTGAATCTGTTTCTTTCCAATTAAGAGCCCTGCTTCCAGCTCCAGCAGATGCTTAATTGGAGACTGAGGCTGCCAGGCAGGCACCAGCTCCTGGATCATTAACAGGTAGTTTGAAGCCATTAAGGTGCTCCTGCTTGTCAATTCCCTTCTCATATAGCACTGACGAAAACAAATGTATCCTCTCCCTCCCGGCAGCCAGCTCACCTCTCGCAGTGAGAGGTGCACCAGTGTAAGCAGGAAACTCGCTTCTGCATCCCAGCATCGTGAAATTATTAAATTAGCACCCAGGGCTCCTGATTCAGTGGGGAACACACAGAGCCTTCCTGTCTGCTCTGGGTGTAATACTAATATTGCACTGACACCAAATGGCTTCAACAATAGGTAAGCAGAAGGGCATCTGTTTCAGATTTGACTGGAATTGTATAATTGGGTCTCCATTAAGGACGTGTCTGCTCACGTGTGACTTTATCAAATGCTTTTGCCTAACCCAAACAAATAACCGGATCTTAGAAATCAGCTGAGATCATTTTTGATGCAAATAGGGTGCTACCTTAAGAAACTCTACACCTGTGCTGAGCATTTGGCCTTAACAGATGACAGAGCCATACACCAGGTTTTGAATTACAAACATGAAGAAACAAAGTCTACATTAACACCTGTGAACCCTGCCTGTCCCTTGGAAAGGTTTCTCCCTTGGAAGTTTTAGTATTAGTGAATCACTCAGTGGTTTAACAAAAAATGTACCTGAATTAATTTTAAGCAGTGAGGTTCATTTTATTTCTGTTTAAGAAAGTGCAGCAACAGAAATCCACAACTGTCCCATTTAACGATGCAAAGAATTCACTACTATGTAGTACTTACAGCTTACAAATCAGCTGATCTAGACAAACATACACTAATTAAGGGCAAGGAAGTAAAAAGCTTGTATTGATTGAAAGGTCTGAAGCACTCAAAAACTGATTAAATGTATGTTGTTAAGGAGTTATAAATGATCTAACGCCACTATGCCATGGTCTATGTATACCCTGACCTATGGTAGCTAAATAGCAATTCCATG